>JAKIJQ010000547.1:0-30593 GCA_023373905.1 Rhizoglyphus robini | reverse complement strand
ACCCTTTCCGTGCCACAAATGGCACAGCTCTAGCGGTCGCATTTTTGGGTCTAGCGACTTGAAATTTTAGGACAGTACTCACCAAGGACTGCAAATTTGGGGAAGGATACTGATTTGTTCCAATTGGAACACTTAGGACAAAATATTTTTTTATCGTCGATCTGAGTAGCTAGATCGATTCTACTCGCTTTGCTGAGAATTTTGATATATAACATGCCCAAGAAAAAATTTGTATCCCCCTTGAATCCAAGGATACAGAATCTTAGGTACCAGAAATAAGGCATTAATGTACCAACTGAAGACGTCAAACGATTCTACAGACCTTCCTGAAAATTTTGATGTAAATTACAGCCAATTTGGTCAACGGGAAGGCAGTCAAATGCGATGTAGAAGATAAACTGATAAAAAATCCAATTTACCAGAATTAGGGCACGCGGACATCAGCTAGAGTGTCATTGTAATAAATCGATTTGAAAGGATTGGGGTGACTCAATATGGACATGGGGTATACCAAATTGATCGTATGAATGAGAAGAATAATATGGAGTGATCTGTTTTGATGTCCAGGACCAAAATCTGGTAATATCCTAGGCCCAAAATGGATCCCAAATTAAAATTGATCAATAAAGTCATGTGATATACCAAAATGATTGTAATCATGAAGAGAATAATCATGGACGCCTGTGAAGGTATCCAGAACCAAAATCTGGTACTATCTGGTTGGTCGGGATTATCCCATAATAAGTTGGTCGGGATTATCCCACAATAAATTGGTCGGGATTATCCCAAAATAAGTTGGTCGGGATTATCCCACAATTGGTTGGTCGGGATTATCCCACAATTGGTTGGTCGGGATTATCCCAAAATAAGTTGGTCGGGATTATCCCACAATTGGATTGATGAATCACATCTCAAAAAGTGTTGGCTGGAAACGGTACAGATTTCCAAGAAAACAAATATAACAAAGGGTTCAATTCAAAATGAATAGAGACCTCAAATCAAGCTATATGATCATATGGCATAGTAAAATGATCAATGATATCAAATATCAACTAATCATTGATCATGTAATTGAAATTGGCATGAAATGTTCAATTTTGAATCGATTGCTAATTTCGCCATATGGCCTTGGTCCAAAATTGATAGCAACACAAATCATACAAAAAAATGCATTGCAGGAAAGAGGAAAATATAGATTTTTGATTATTTTTGCTTCATGTACCAATTTATTAGAAAAGAATTAATGGGTTTCATTATGGGCAAAAATTAAATTAGGAATAAAAACAGTAAAAATTTATGAAAAATCGTATATTGCTGAAAAGTAGTTTAATTTTAATATGGATTAAATATGAACCAATTTACTTAAATTTCTTGGTAGGAGTGGTAGAAGCCAAAAGTTTTATAAAAATTTGCAAGTCAAAGACATTTCTCAATTGGTCAATCAAATTTATTATCTCAAAATTGGAGAAATAGCAAAAGTTGCAAGTTTAAAAAAGCACTCAATTGGCTTATTAAATTCTTGACGGTTTACAAAAATCAAGTAAAGATTAAACAGTCAATGTTGAAGACAAATCAATTTCCAAAACATTCCGCTTCCCTGCAACGCATTTTTTTATTCTTAGTTATATTGTACTTGAATGCATTTGGTACCTATATTTTTCCGAATTTATTCATCAATGCCAAAATGAAATTATGCCTACAAAATTTGAATAAGAATTTTGTTTTACAACATGATAATATTCCCTGAATTTCCATAAAATCCATTTTCGACATTACCCCTAATAATTTTTGGATATTAATTCAATTATAATTTTTTTTAAACAATTAATTTTTGTGGGAAGATTAACTGCTAATAATTGATTTTCCTGTCTACTTATTGTGTGGGATAATCCCGACGAACCAATTATGGGATAGTCCCGACCAACTTATTGTGGGATATATTCCATCGACTCAATCTTTGTATTATTGTTCTACTGTTCAATACGAACATTTTGATATGCCACTCGCCAATATTGACAATTTAGACTCTTTGAACCCATTTTGGAACATGTCCCAAACCAAATTTTGGAACTGAATACACATTATATTCATTTATTGTGATTCTACTGAACAATACGAGCATTTTGATATGCCACTTGACCAAATTGGCTTATAATGAGTTTTATCTCGTTTTCATCAGATAACGGGAAAACCTAGCTTATTTTAGCACTTCTGAAGTCAGATTCGGAATCAGCGTGAAAAAAACAAGCAGGATAGACTACTTTTTATCAAATTGCCAGACACAAACTTTTTTTCAGACCGTGCCTAGGATAGTACCAGATTTTGGTTCTGGATACCTTGACATGCGTCCATGATTATTCTCTTCATGATTACAATCATTTTGGTATATCACATGACTTTATTGATCAATTTTAATTTGGGATCCATTTTGGGCCTAGGATATTACCAGATTTTGGTCCTGGACACCAAAACAGTCCCTCTGGGTTATTCTCTTCATAATTACAAACATTTAGGTATATCACATGACTTTATTGATCAATTTTAATTTGGGATCCATTTTGGGCCTAGGATATTACCAGATTTTGGTCCTGGACACCAAAAACAGATCACTCCATATTATTCTTCTCATTCATACGATCAATTTGGTATACCCCATGTCCATATTAAGTCACCCCAATCCTTTCAAATCGATTTATTACAATGACACTCTAGCTGATGTCCGCGTGCCCTAATTCTGGTAAATTGGATCTTTTATCAGTTTATCTTCTACATCGCATTTGACTGCCTTCCCGTTGACCAAATTGGCTGTAATTTACATCAAAATTTTCAGGAAGGTCTGTAGAATCGTTTGACGTCTTCAGTTGGTACATCTATTGCCTTATTTCTGGTACCTTAGATTCTGTATCCTTAGTTCAAAGGGGATACAAATTTTTTTTTTCTTGGGCATGTTATATACCAAAATTCTCAGCAAAGCGAGCAGAATCGATCTAGCTACTCAGATCGACGATAAAAAATATTTTGTCCTAAAGTGTTCCAATTGGAACAAATCAGTATCCTTCCCCAAATTTGCAGTCCTTGGTGAGTACTGTCCCTAAAATTTCCAAGTCGTTGGACTCAAAAATGCGACCGCTAGAGCTGTACCATTTGTGGCACGGAAAGAGATTAAATAATGATTAATTTATTCAGTACTTTTTTCGATTAAACGCATTCTTGAAGTTGTTTTACGATGATAGTGACTGCTGAATCTAATTTGCATGTCAATTCCTAATTCTGTTTTTATGGATTAAAAAGGGAATAATGTAGTCGAATTTAATTTATTTGAATTAAATACTAGTTATTGCTAACTTTAGTCTTAAGTATTTGTTCATCTAACAAAAGATATTCAATTTATTAGATTAACTTTCTAATTCAATTCTTGTTCATTGTTAGGTCATGAATTTATTGAGGTTTGAAAGATAATTTTTGTAAATAAGCTTGCAAAGCCAAATAAATTTTGAAGTTTTTCTGTTTGGGGTTTAAAAGGTATTTAAATCTTATAGATTATGAACATGTGCAAATAGATATTGAAACTGATTTCACAATCAGTCAATCACTGTACCAATCAATTGACAAAAAGAATTCTGGAAAATTTGATCAAGTAATCACGAAAAACCAAGACTTTGTTCAGTTGTCCATGAAATTAAAAAACAAAACTCTCGATCCGCGTTATCGGTTTGTGCCCACTTGTTCTGCTGATGTGGAACGGTCCTTCAGTATACTCAAGTTCATACTTGCGCCCAACCGAACCAGACTGTCCGTGGACAATTTGAAAGTATTGGATTGTGGTCTATTACAATTATGGAGTGTTCAATGAGTGAGGAACAAAATAAGTTTACTTTGAATTAAAAGATTATCTTTTTTAAATAAGCAATTTTGATTTCAATGTCACAACCATTAAAAAACCAAAATCTATTAAAGTCTTGAAATAAAGATTAAATCTATTATGTAACTGTTGTGAAAATGAGGGGAAATACGTAAGGTCAATAACAACAACAGGCGAAGAAGAAGAAGATGACCCAAAAAAAAGGAGGAAGAAGATCATACTCTAAGAATACTCTCGTTTTTGCTATTTTTATTGGCTTTTTAGAATGCTTAAAATGAAGAGTTCATTACACAAATAAAATGAATGGTGAAAAGGGTGCAGACTAGGGGTAAACATAAGGAAATAAACAAATTTTGAAGAGAACTGAATGAAATTACTAAAGTTGATCTTGACAATATTTGACTAATGTCAAGAAGAGGAATTAACTGTTACATTTATGAAGATGAATGCATAATGAAGTGTCAATGTAGTTCCAGTAGTGTTGAAGATATTATGAAAGAATAAAGTGTTATAAAAAAAATGAAGTAATGAGAGTTATAATGTTGTGATGTCTTTGATTGACATTATGGTGATTACTTAAATATGCGTTGAAAGAGGAGAAATTGTGTAATAAATGTAAGAAAAGTGTTCAGAGAAAGTGAGTGGAGAATGAATTGGAGATAGATGGATTTGAACTATGATTGTACGGATAAATTTTGTCGATGGAATCATAGGTTAAATATTCAAAACTGACGCACGAATATTGAATGATTCACTAGAATTCAACCAGAATACACAGGTGAAACTAAGGGAGGCAAACACGCCAAAATTTAACAGGGAAACAAGTCTACGAAAACAACGGCACTGTTGTACCCAAATTGCGACTAACTGACAAGGAAATTTGGAGAAATTCTAAGGATTTAATAATTTTAATTAATTTAATTCTAAATCTAAAAAATTTCTTACAATGTTTCAAAATATTGAACACAACATAACTGCTTTTAGCTGTATGACTGGTTCAATTTAGTGAATCCAAATCATTCTACAAACATTGCCTATCATTATTTACTTTTACTCATCAACATGCAAAGGTAAAATTGGTCAAAGTTTCCACCAAAAAGCAAATAAATAAGAAATCAGTAATGACAGAAAAATTATTCAGTAGCCATGTTGTGTTTCCTAGCAATTCATAAAACGGGTTGCAGCATTCGATTTCTGATTGTACCCCAATGACTTGTATTTGTCGTTGGTGTTGAAAATATTAGCTTCCAAAAATCATAATTTAGTTATTTAATATTTTCCCTACACACATACCATCACCAAACATGTCTATCCTCGCTTTGATAAATGAGCCTTCTAATTGTAAATCTGGAAGTGATATTCTTGTACAATTGAAATGTTGATAAAACCATTTCTAAAATCGTCATTGTTTACGGACCTGAAAAAAGTGTTGAATTAATCCAAATTTGCCATCCATTCAAATCATGTACGTCGGGTGCAGACTGTTTCTTCAAAAGGTGGGAGTATATTTGAAGAGACATTTTTATTTAGAACTCGTTTGCTGCAAAAGTGCCACAAATTGATGTGCATACAAGATTAAATATAACGATGGAGTCTACTTCCTAGGTGAATATTATTCTTTATTATTCTTAATTATTCTTTGACATGGATTTTATTAAAATATTGTCTTGTTAAACCGTTGAATAGATCCGTTCATTAAACTTGAAAATGGAAAAATCATTGTAAATGGAACATTTCTAATTGAGCTTCATAGAAATGTTGTTAAGCTGATTGATTTGTCAGGTGGTATAATACTGAAATAAAAATTTAAAAATATCAAATTCAAAATTAACTCTGTACTTTTAAAAAAATAGTTCACACATTTTGTACCCATACAAAATATGCGGACAAATTGGCTTGGCAACAAACAAATATGGCTACAGATCTTGGAAGCACTACGAATGTGAATGCTCATTTCAGTGATGTGACTTTGTTGTAGGGAAACAAAGAGTTTCCTGCCCATCGAAACAGATTCTTTCTGTGGAGATCAGTAGTTTCGAGACGCTGTTCCAAACAAAAAGAATTTGCGTTGAAAATCAAAAGCAACCCGCATTGAATCATCGATATCGAGTCGACTGTACTGGGAGAATCGCTTCTTAACTGAATAAGCACTGGGAGAGGATGAATGAGTCGGTGGAATTGGCCGCTGATTTTGTAGGTTGCCGCTCATATGGTAATTTGATATTTTAAGGTCTAAATCTGATTTTTAATGCAATTTATACAGGCACCAAATTGATTCCCTCATCAAACGATGCGAAATCAAACATGACCAACAGCATTTCAATTGAAAACGCATCTAAGTATTTGACACTTATTACAGGGTATTCGCTGGATAAATTGAAAACCAAAAGCTTTAACATTCGTCAATGCAAACATTAAAGAAGTGATGCTAACTGAGGGATGGAAAGTGATGATTGAAGACAATTTGGCGTTGATGAAAGATTTGTACAAAAAATTTAGCTTTGCACAATCTGTAAAAATATATTTTTAAAAACAGAAAAATAAAATCATTGCAAAATTTTAAGTGCTAAACTCGATAATTTTATTCAATTCATGATTTTTGTGTACCTTTTTTACAACATACTTTACAAAACATCCAACTTGTCGATTATTTACAAAACAATTACATTTTCATAATGTTACTATGTATAATAAAATAGAGATAGAAAAACGTTATTTTGCAAAATTAATAATTTATCACAAAAGCAATTCTACAATTTACAATATCGTATGCATCATAATGGAAAATTTCTTCAAATGGCATTTAAATGGTCATATACAATCAAATTGTTCAATCAAATTGTTTTTTTTTCATTTTTTGAAACAGAGTCTCAGGCATAAATTTTTGGAGATCCACTTTGATAATACAAGCACAAAAATGATTTAATTAAAAAATCATTTTGAACGCTATATTTTTTGAAACATTTTTAAGCTATTTTATTTGTGGACAATAGTTCTCTAGTTGCATTTTGTTATTTTATCAAATGAAATTGTCAATGTCTTCACTCACAGCTGATGATGTTTTTGTATTCGTGGAAATCTTTCGTGTCTACATGCAAATGAGGTGAGTGTTGTCCCTGTTGCCAATCAGCAGAACACTTTGAGAAACGAGCAATAACTTATAATTCATTATGACTTTGCTTTTATATCTAAATGTTTTATGAATCAGTCCATTCAATTTTCAACATAATAGTTTTCATAAAGGGTGTTTGACGACATCTTGTCGATTTGTAAATATCTAAAGCAACCAATTAAATAAAATTTTCAATTAACACTTGGTTTAATCAAATATAAAATAATTGATAGGTATATCAATTGTTTTAAATGCCACCCAAATTATTTATTCTACAAATAAAACCAAAAGTTTGGATCAATCGTTATGTGTCTCGTTAAATGGTAAAAATTATAATCTATTTTAGTAATTAAATTAGTAGCAGCAGGGTCTAAAGTCCTAAATTTTTGATTACTTCAGAATATATTCGAAATTTGAAAGGTTTGTAATACTAAAAACAAAATGGTTTTACCAAATCATAAGGAACAATACAAAAGATTTGAAAGTTTTAAATTAATTGAATCACATTTAATTTGATGTTAATTCAAACAATCTAAATTACGCAATAATATTTGAATTGTTCCAACAATGAACATTCAATGGATTCAAAATAATCCGGAATTCTTGTGGACAAGGACAAATCCAGTTTATCACGCACATCACTCATCGCGGCCCGGTAATTTGCTAAATGAATTGCTCACAAAACATAATTTCGAACCAAGCAAATCCCGGCGATTTTTCTCGGATGATTCTTTTTCAATTTGAAAATTGACGAAATGCACGTTGTTGTGATGACAACTGTGCCCCAAACTGGTGTCTAACTCAAAAGATGCAAGATTTACAAATTGCATTATCGCAAAATAAAATCCAAATGTCGAAGTGACATCGAAATGCAATTCTCAAATCAAATTTTCAATTTTCAAGTGCCATCGCCCAGTCAATATCTACAATTGTAATCTTAAGATCCAGTGAAAGGGAGTATGCTCAAATTAACAATTTTCTTACAACGGGATTTGACCTATACCAGAGTGTAGTACTCATCTAAGGATACAAAAAAGTCATTGGGACCTAGGGTATAGGAGACGTCGTTTCGGCACAAAATGGCGGACAACTTCCTTAAAAGCACGTATAACTATACGTCAGAATTATGAATGGAATTTTTCTATTTTTCTATTAAATCTTTAATTAATTTTGATTTTCACGTTATACGATTCCATAACTCCCCCAGTGACAAAATAAAATCAATTGGGCCGCAAGGTCCACCAGGTGGCGCTTTTGAAGTACATTTATTTTTTAATTTATTCAATTTTAGTCTAAAGCGCCACCTGGTGGACCCTGTTATCCAAATAATTTTATTAAGCCATTTGGAGACTATTGGAACATTATTCAAACAAAAATTCATTTGTTTGTAGATATAATATTCAAAAATTTATAATGCCATATATATTTCTGACGTATAGCTACACGTGCTTTTAAGAAAGTTGTCCACCATTTTGTGGCGAAACGACGTCTCCTGGACCGTAGGTCCCAATGACTTTTTTGTATCCTTAGATGAGTACTACACTCTGGTATAGGTCAAATCCCGTTGTAAGAAAATTGTTAATTTGAGCATACTCCTTTAACATGTCACATCTCGCAGCACAAAGTCGACTCAATTCGACCTGCATCTCCACTTTTGGTCAGCATTCTGATTGGAAGTTCATTAACAACACTGATTTACAGGAATTGTCAAGTTTTAGGTACTCGGAATTTTATAAACTATTCTTACAGCATTTTTGACGTAGAATTTGATGGTCTGGTCAAAATTGACCGTTTGACTTCAGTTTTTGAGATATTCAAGTTTTAAGTACATTTTTGTCCAAATTTTAGAATTTCTAGGCTTGAAACTTCAATTTAAAAGCTAATTTTCAAATTCTTCTTGTTTTTCTGAAAATTTTAAGCACAAAAACGTTCAAATCGCTTAAGATTTACTATTTAAACTCGATTTTTAAAGATTATAAAAAAATAAAAAATGAAAAAATTTTTACCAGGTCATGAAGTTTATGAAGGTGGTTTTTTATCGTTTTACCTGAAAAGTATCATCTTTTAAAAATCGATTTTAAATAGTAAATCTTAAGCGATTTGAACGTTTTTGTGCTTAAAATTTTCAGAAAAACGAGTAGAATTTTAAAATTAGCTTTAAATTGAAGTTTCAAGCCTAGAAATTCTAAATTTGGACAAAAAATGTGCTTAAAAACTTGAATATCTCAAAAACTGAAGTCAAACGGTCAATTTTGACCAGACCATCGAATTCTACGTCAAAAAATGCTGTAAGAATAGCTTATAAAATTCTGAGTACCTAAAACTTGACAATTCCTGTAGATCAGTGCAATCGATCGCAATTCGTGAAGATTGGAATTCTTCTGAAAGGGTTAGATTTTTGTTAAAACTTGACAGTTTCACATTAAAGATTTACATTTGCAGTGACTATCCTCTCACGGACATTCAGTACATCCTCCTTAGGATTTACATCATTGAGTTCATCAACACTAACTCGAATTTAATGGATCAGTCTAAATATGCATACATTGAATTTAAAGTAATTTCAAATAATCAAAAAAATCAAAATTAGGATTTATATCATTGTGTTCAGCAACACTAACTCGAGTTTGATGGATCAATATGCATACATTGAATTACTTTGAATTACATTGAAAGACTTCGATGTGGACGTATACGGAATTCAAGTAATTTCAAATAATCAAACGATAGATGCATTCTTGTAATCGTGTTGTTCACTTTAGATTACGATCAACAGATTAAATGACAAACTGAAGCAATTCATTGAATGCTTGTTGAGCATGTTTTGTGGTCACACAAACAGTGTGCGAACTAATGATGAATTTGAAAGGTCCAAGAAGGAATTGATGTACGATTTGGCTTTTCCTGGTGGCTCAGTGATTGATGAATTGAAAGCTCGAATGTCAGCACTTCTCGGACAAAGCAAATATCCATTGTCTGCAGCCGAAGTAAGGTTCGAAGGCGTGGTTGAAGTGACTGGAGAATTCTTATCCAACTGTACGATGAAGTTGTCTGGCAGTGGGAGCACAACAGACGAGGAATGCCCAGTTTGAGGAACACGTGAGAGCAACAGTTCAGTGTAACTGTCCAAGATTGGTCCAATCGTGTTCAGCCAAAGTTGGTCTCAGTGATGCTCAGTGCAAGTAGTCTCGAGACTGGGATTGAAATCAAAATTAGACCATCAATTAGTGTCGGAACTCGATCGTTTGAGATTGCAATCAAAATTAGACCATCAATTAGTGTCGGAACTCGATCGTTTGAGATTGCAATCAAAATTAGACCATCAATTAGTGTCGGAACTCGATAGTTTGAGATTGGAATCAAAATTAGACCATCAATTAGTGTCGGAACTCGATCGTTTGAGATTGGAATCAAAATTAGACCATCAATTAGTGTCGGAACTCGATCGTTTGAGATTGGAATCAAAATTAGACCATCAATTAGTGTCGGAACTCGATAGTTTGAGATTGGAATCAAAATTAGACCATCAATTAGTGTCGGAACTCGATCGTTTGAGATTGGAATCAAAATTAGACCATCAATTAGTGTCGGAACTCGATAGTTTGAGATTAGAATCAAAATTAGACCATCAATTAGTGTCGGAACTCGATAGTTTGAGATTGGAATCAAAATTAGACCATCAATTAGTGTCGGAACTCGATCGTTTGAGATTGGAATCAAAATTAGACCATCAATTAGTGTCGGAACTCGATAGTTTGAGATTGGAATCAAAATTAGACCATCAATTAGTGTCGGAACTCGATCGTTTGAGATTGGAATCAAAATTAGACCATCAATTAGTGTCGGAACTCGATCGTTTGAGATTGGAATCAAAATTAGACCATCAATTAGTGTCGGAACTCGATAGTTTGAGATTGGAATCAAAATTAGACCATCAATTAGTGTCGGAACTCGATCGTTTGAGATTGGAATCAAAATTAGACCATCAATTAGTGTCGGAACTCGATAGTTTGAGATTAGAATCAAAATTAGACCATCAATTAGTGTCGGAACTCGATAGTTTGAGATTGGAATCAAAATTAGACCATCAATTAGTGTCGGAACTCGATCGTTTGAGATTGGAATCAAAATTAGACCATCAATTAGTGTCGGAACTCGATAGTTTGAGATTGGAATCAAAATTAGACCATCAATTAGTGTCGGAACTCGATAGTTTGAGATTGGAATCAAAAATTAGACCATCAATTAGTGTCGGAACTCGATAGTTTGAGATTGGAATCAAAATTAGACCATCAATTAGTGTCGGAACTCGATCGTTTGAGATTGGAATCAAAATTAGACCATCAATTAGTGTCGGAACTCGATCGTTTGAGATTGGAATCAAAATTAGACCATCAATTAGTGTCGGAACTCGATAGTTTGAGATTAGAATCAAAATTAGACCATCAATTAGTGTCGGAACTCGATAGTTTGAGATTGGAATCAAAATTAGACCATCAATTAGTGTCGGAACTCGATCGTTTGAGATTGGAATCAAAATTAGACCATCAATTAGTGTCGGAACTCGATAGTTTGAGATTAGAATCAAAATTAGACCATCAATTAGTGTCGGAACTCGATAGTTTGAGATTGGAATCAAAATTAGACCATCAATTAGTGTCGGAACTCGATAGTTTGAGATTAGAATCAAAATTAGACCATCAATTAGTGTCGGAACTCGATAGTTTGAGATTAGAATCAAAATTAGACCATCAATTAGTGTCGGAACTCGATAGTTTGAGATTAGAATCAAAATTAGACCATCAATTAGTGTCGGAACTCGATAGTTTGAGATTAGAATCAAAATTAGACCATCAATTAGTGTCGGAACTCGATAGTTTGAGATTAGAATCAAAATTAGACCATCAATTGGTCAGTACGTACTGATAAGACGCATCATCAACATAATTATCGTTGATCACTTTTTACCTATGTAGATTTACTTCTATGTACAGTTTATGACGGATTATTCGCTAATTTCAACATTATAAAACATTAACTAGTGTTTTGTGTTCGCTTCTAATAAGCCTTATTAATTCATATGCCAAACAAATAATAAAAGAAGTAATTTATTTAATTGTTACAGATGTGAATATTCCAAATAGTGAGATATATTATCAACAAATTGAATGTGTGGTCTGTGTAGAGAATGTTGTGGGATGTGGTGTACGTAAAATGGTGAGCGGTCAGAGAAGGTGAAATTGTGGTTAGATTGGTGTTGTAGTGTTGAGGAGATAGTCACGAGGGTTTCGATTGTCTTCAATGCCGCGTTGACGTTGTTCCTTCTGGCTTCGAGGGAGATCGAAATGTTGAGTGCGGATGTGTGTGATTACATTGTTATGTTGTGTTGAAGCATAGTCACAATTGTTCCAGGTACATTTGAAAGGTTTGACCTTTTGGTGAATATGCTGGTGATCGTTGAGATGCTCCTTTCGGGCGAACGACTTTCCGCAACCAGTCCAGTCACAACCAAAAGGTTTGACACCAGCATGCATTTGTTGGTGAATGTTGAAATTGCCCTTTTGATTGAATGACTTGCCACAGTTGTTGAATTGACAAGTGTAGATGGTTGTCTTGGGATGGACTGATTTCTGATGACTCAATATTTCAGATCGAAATGTGACCACTTGATCATAGTGACAACCATCATAGCCACACTTGAATTGACCTTGGAAGTGATACATATGTAGATGATAATACAAAAGAGACTGAGAATTGAAAGTCTTGGTGCAGTGAGGACATGGCCAGATGGAGATGTTCGAATGATTGTCCCGGACATGTGAACCAAGTTCACCCCTACAAAACAAATCAATTAAACCAACTCAACACCACCACATCACACTCACCATTGCTCAAATCTTTCGTTGCATCCTTCAGCCAAACATCGATAAGGCGATATGTGATGTTTAGCTCGCAAGTGATCGTTCAACTCGTCTCTGCTTGCAACTTCATCCTCACAGCCATCCTCAGTGCACTTCAACTTGACAATTTCAATCTTGTAACGCCCGCCTTGATCTTCCTCACCCAACTCGGTCTCACTGTCCAAACACGTTTCTTCGTCTTCACTTTGTTCGACGTTATTTTCCCCTTCTCCACTCGAGTCATTTCCATTTCGATCGTCACCATCACTTAAATCAACTCTTGATTGAGGGCTAATTTGAACAGCGTCTGTTCGGTGATCCAAAGAAGAAGACACTCGAGTTCGCTTCGAGCTCGTCATCGGACCAGGAGAGGACACTTCGCCACTAGTCAAACTATTCTCGAATGAAGAATTTTTGGAAGCGAGTGATTTGCCTGCGCGTCTTCGTTTGCGAGTTTTTGACTGTTTCGAAGTTGTAATTTCCTCAGGTCCGATTGCATTTTCTTCTTCACTTTCGCCCTCTTCCTTCACTTCAGTCTTGACTTGAGTCCAAAGTTGAACAGACTGACCGTTATCGGGATCCAATTGCCAAGTCTCATTGAATTCCTCCTTAATTTCTTGCTTCACAATGCAATCGTCAGATACGCGATCACAATCCGAGTCGGTGATGTATTGTGCATCTTGTTCCGTCTTGACTCGTTTACACATTTGGACTGACTGTTGACTGTTTGATGCATCTAGACAATGCACAGAAATGCACTAAATTATGTCAACATTCAACAACAACTACAATTGCTTACCTTCAGTCTTGATGTTCGTGTCAATGATTGAACTTGATGTAGGTACGTCCTTGCTGCTGTAGACTGCAGAAGGAATTGGTTCGACAGTAGAGAGATAGTTCACTTGTTCGTTGTCACTAGTCGATGAGTTGATATCGTTGACAGTCGAAGGTGGAGGGACATTTGTGTCGAGACCATTCACGTGTTCTTCTGTACGAAATTCATTTCCACCTAGATTGCTTGCAGACTCAACAGTAACATTATTACCAACTTCTGATGTGTCCAAATGGTGTGTCTGTTGTTTGTTGTTTGCAGTGACACCTTCGAGTATGGTACGAATACGATTAGGCAAGTCACTCAAATCGCGTCGATCGTCCCACAAAGCCATCAGATTGTTGATTTGATCGAGAGCAGACTGAGCACACTTCAATTTGTTGACCTCTTCCTTCAACGAACTTAATCGTCTGTCGATTAGTGACACAACATCACGCTTCAGGTCTGTCTGGTTCGAGTCAATTAGACTTTCGAGTCGATTCACAGATGCAACGAACTCGTTTTCATTTGACATTGTGAGGCGAGATGAGACAAATCACGATAATAAACAGAAAGAAAGGAGACACTTCGGTGGTTGGTGTCGGACAAATGAAAGAGAGCACCGCTCGGTCTGGCAGCGTGCATAACAAAACAGCTGCCTGTGTGGCAATAGGCTTGGCTATTTTGACTGCTTTAAACATTTTACAGCTGTGTTCAGCCTGTGTTGTACTTTCGGTGTGCCAGTACAACGAATGAAACAAATCAAGAAGGTGATCGACGAGCTGCCCAACGAGTGTTTGGTGATTATTCTCAAGAAGCTAACCTGGCGACAGTTGATTCACCTGAGACTGGTGTGCAAACGATGGCGAGGAGTGGTCCACTCGATTGGCCAACTGCAGAAGTCATTGATGTTGACTGTGTTTCGGGATGGCGGTGATGCTTTGGTTCAATTGAAGAATCGATTCTTTATGGGACTCAACAACATTGTGGTATTGGACTTCAATTTGATGGTACATTTCAATTCTGATTCGATTGACAGTCTCAAGTATCTCAAGACACTGCTTGTGGAATTGTTTCCTTCGGTGGAACAACTTTTCATCAATTTTGATTTGTCCCAATTTCCCTTTGAGGACATTCTCACTTTGTGGCCAGCTCAACAGATCACCACTTTATCACTTGAATTCGGTTTTGACCCTACTGAATTGCCTTCACTTGCCGTTCACGTCAATTCGTTCACATCTTTGAAGCAACTTGGTTTCTGTGATGATTTTTCACAAATACTTCCAATGCTAACACCAACTTTAGCTCGTCTAGAGCAGATCGCATGGAATGTACATCACCGTGAAAATTTGTCTAATCACGAAGATTTCAACCAATTGGCTCAAAACCTGGGGACTAACTGCACTCGACTCTTCTTCAAATGCGATGATTTGGAGATCAACGATGGTCATCAATTGCGCACTATCAATGCTCAGATATTTGCTCAACTTACTCACCTTAATTTGAAAATATTTCTTACATCTCGTGTTGACCAACTTGTGCGTCTGATTTGCAAAGAATCCACTTGTTTGCAAGTGTTGTGCATTATATGTAATCATCATTACACATCCGTAAGTAGCTGCAATTTGGAATTATTTTTATATTAATATTTCTTTATCTAAAAATCTATTTGTAAAACAGGCCAAGTTGACCACTCCCACAATGATCGCGCTCAGCCAACTGGTCCATTTGATCAAACTTGAACTTTTCAACATCCAACTCGATTTTGCCTCACTGAAGCAAGCTTCTCGTGATGGTCGTTTGATTCCACTCTCAACTGTGCAGCAGTGCACACTTGTCATTGACAATTTTGGCTGGTCAGCTGAGTCCCGTGGACCTTTAATGGTGAACGGCGATAGATTCACTCGTGTATTGTCTGCTTTCTTGCCAAACATTGTCTCACTGCATGTTGGTTTGGAGGATAATGTTAGACAGTTGGCCGGTCTCGAACTGTACTGGAATCGTTTTCCCAAATTGATGGAGCGCAAATTTTCGAAGCCATACCCGTTCTATTGGTTGGAGTACTGATAAGGTGCATTTTGTGGTATTTTACTTTTGCGGATTTACTGATATATGTATGCTATATATGACTGATTAATCTTCAATTTCAACATTATGAAACGTTAACCAACATATTTTGTATTCCTTTATTAATCCATATTCACTTTACTCATTGTAATTTTGAATCTGTGTCACAAAATGTGCGAATTAAATGATAATAAAAGCACATGTTAATTATTTGTTTAGCAAACATCGATTTGATTTTTCCAAATTGATCAATTCGCTGACATCACTCAAGCGACTCGATCTCAATGGTGGCTTTTTGCTTCTTTTGAAATATATTTCACCGAAAATTTATGCCAATCTTGAACACTTTTCTCATCACCCAATTGGCGAAGGTCCTAGTAGATCTGTAAGACAAAAAGTTCATGGCCAACTTGGATCGAACTGCACTCGACTCTCACTTTCAGATTCGGCTCATGAAGCTCATGAATGTACCGAACTGGATCAAGGCTGATTCTTTTCGCAATCTCACTCATCTCGATTTGCCATTTTTCGATAATTATTATCAGTTGTGGGAAGTGGTGTGTGACAGGTTTACTTCATTGCAAACTTTGTACATTCGAAAAACTTTTACTGTTCCCGTAAGTATTACTCGTTCGCAAATGTAATGAGCCTCTAACGCCATCTATTATGTGTCACATTCCCCTTTAGCTCGGCTCATTACTTTTGCAGGAGACTATTATTTACCATTTAAATTTTGTTGTAAAATCTTTTGAACTCATCATTTACAGGCTTTGCTTTCATCTGGACTGCTCAATATTGTCAGTCGACTGCCAAACTTGACTGAGTTGCAACTGTTCCGTTTGAATATAGAGGACGAATTGGAGTCTGAACCTAAGTTTGCGCCACTTGTCAATGTGCGAACATTCGCTGTTTACTTAAATCGGGGTGGCTTCCCGCAATTGTCAACATTCTTGGCCGACCGTGAACGGTTTACTCAATTTCTTATCAACAACTTGTTGTTGCCCAACAATTGTAATGTCGTTTGTGTATTCTAATAAATATGCTGTTTTGTGCATTTATCTCTTCACAGACTTTTGCTCTACTTTTTATTTTGTGTTGTTGATTTCATTTTTATATCACCAGAGAAGCACAAACCCAATTCGATCAGAATCTGATCGCTCACGGAATCTCGGTCAACTCCAATTCGTTACCTTTGCGACAATAAAAAATTTAAATTGTAATATTTGTCTAAGCCTTTGTTCACAAAGCTTGTCTAAAAGAAAATACGATTTTTTCGTTAATACAAAATTTTATTTAATTAATTAGTCAATGCAATAAGTTGTCCAAAAAGTAATTTCGATCCAAAATATAATAAAATAATTATGCAAATACCATGGTATCAATCGTTAAGAAAAGCTACTGAAAAAACACTCGGAGCGAATTCATAAGGCCTCGCGCTTGTTCCAAAAGCTGGAGACGGACGTTGGCTTGATTTAGGCCCACAATTTGAAAATTTCTCATAAAGTTAATTGAATCCGTTCCATCTTCGATAAAGTCCATGAGCTGCATTTGGAAGGCTCCATCGAATTGCTTGATTGGCAATCTGTTTGCCCAGCCAAATGGAAGTTGTTGATCTAGTACCTTAGTCCACAAATCTTTGGCAGCTTGGATGATAATTGGGAAAAGGGTTCCAAAGTCTTGAAATGGCACAACATCTGTAACTCATAAATTGCCACTAGAAAAGTGTTATTAAACTTCACATACAACACTAATTTGATGATCCAAACTTACCAAAAAGATTTCAAATAGATCGAGAAATGTGAATCGAAACAGTCAAAAGTCAGATGAGGAAAACATCTAAAACAGCATCAAAACACGAGCGAGAGAGAAATATAGTCAGAAAAGAGTACACAAACAGACGCACACAAAACTATTTCTACACATTGTTTCGCAAATGCCATTTAGCGGCTAAATTTTAGCCATATAACAACGAATAATCAAAGTCATGTTCATAACAGAAAAGATTTATTCAACAATACACAAATAGATCAGCAATGGACAAATAGCTTTGAGGCTCAATTACTGGTTCTTGTTCCAATTTACTCCATCAAACTCGCAAACGGATCGTTTAAACTGAAATCATGAAAACGCAAATTGGCAAATAAATCCACATGTGCTTCGACTAAATCTCTAAGCTCTTCTTCATAGAAAACACTTTTGATCACCAATTTTTTGATATTAGGAAAAATGACCGATATAAATCGACTAAAGTGGTGGGCGTCAAAATCTAAAGGCAAATCTCCCTTCCATTCCCTTTCAAGCATAAAATCCACCAAAGAAAAGCTTCGAATGTTGTAAAGTGGAGTCTGATTAGCGACATCAAGTTCGACCAAGTCAATGTGAATGTTATCGATTCGTAACTCAGTCAAATTAGTCAATTGAGCCAACGGTTTGAGCATGTCGGTGAGCTATAAGAATGGCTAATTAATGTTAGAAATACAAACACAAACACTTACTTTGCAATAGGAGTAAATTTGTAACATTTGCAACGATGAAAAATGTTCACAAATAGATTGAAAAACTATAAATTGACAAGTAATTAATCTTAAACGTGTGAGAGTAGAAGCAAATCGAGCATCAATTCGAGACCATTCAGTAGTCATCCTTTCGATTTCAAAATGATCAACATTGATTCCTAAACTATAAAGTCTTGTACCCAAAAAAGGCACAATTTTGTTAATAACTGCAAACTCCCCTACAGAAAGATGTTCAAGTCGAGAAAAAGTTGTTTCCAATTGTTCAACAAAATATGGCCAATTCAGAATTGCAAAATCAAATCGCTTTAGATTTGTTAATTGGTAAATTTGAGCACACAAATCGTCGTCACTTTGCGAGGAGATATCATATAAAGACAAAGTGTTCAAGGTTGGTGACCATTGGTGGAGCATTGAGTTGAATTCAGTGAGGGAATAGGAAAACTCCGCAGAGACGATAAATTGCTCAATGCGGGGAAATAATTTCGCCAGAAGAGTGCACATTTCGCCAGACAAATAAATATCATATCTATCTTTTGTCAGTTGAATGAAGACAAAATCCTTGTTCAATGTGAGATGACCATTGAATCGATTAGTTAATTCAGAAAGATAAATTTTGTCCAAATTCTCCAGGATCATCAAACACTTTTTGCCACGACAAATGTCCTCAATGACGGCTTTCCACTTTCTGGACACGGATCTGAGTCGAATCAAGTGATGTGCTTGTACTTTGCACAAAATGGCACGCAACATTTCGTTGGGTAATTTGTTGATGCGTCCTCGTCCACCAAAGTCGAGTTGAGTAAAGACTTCCACGAGAAAGTGAATTGGCCTGCCAACACAAGAACCCATTTTGTTGTTGCGGTTTGGTCTGAAAACAAACTGGTTACATAGCTGAACATAACATCATAGCATAACATTGTAGGTTCTACTTACGAACAGTTTCGAGTGAAACTCAAAAGTTAGGCCGAGAAAAGGCAAAAGAGCCGAGGACTGAACAGAATTCAAACAAGTTTGATGCAAAACTACCAAAAAATAAAACAAACCCCACGAACGGGCGAGTTCAAGAAGACAAATTCTTGCAAAACAAACAAAATAACTCATAGTAACTAGTGCGCATGCGTAACAAACTATTTATTCTTGCCACTTCACGTAAGTATAATAAATGCTTCTCAAATAAATTCTTGAAAACTCAAAATTGTTATGAGCTTTTTTTTAAAATATCAAATCGATTGAATTGGGATTTTTGGCTCGATCGGTCTGTCGGATCGAAGCACACAAGCCTCATTTGATGCCAATCTGCCAAAAAAGAATCAAAGTCAGATTGAGAAACGAAATTTATTCATCAATATACAAAGATCAAAACTGGATAATTTGATTTGTGTGACACATTAGTGAAATATTGAATATGTTCATGTCCTTTTGGTACTACCTCACTTCATCGAATTGTTCAAATCCAAATTGAATGAAATGAATGAAATTAGGAAAAAAGATTCAAATGAGAATCGAAAAATTTATCCCTATCTCCATGGCGACTTTTGATGCTCAATTGCTCCACATTGGGGAAAATAGTCAATAGAATTCGATACAAGTTGGGAATATCATCATTTAGGGATGAAAGCTCATGCTCGTGTGAACCAGTTAAAAATCTTATATCCTCCAAATAAAAGATTCGAATGCTGTCAAGTGGCCTCATATTATCGACATCAATAGTGGCCAAGTCAATTTGGGTGCAATTAATTCTCACTTCGGTCAAATGAACCAATCGAGCCAAGTGTCGAATAGTGTCTGCGGTGAGCTATAAATGAACAATTAATTCTCTCAAAGTGATAGTACAAACACAAACTTACCCTGAAACTAAAGTTGTCAATTCGAAGCATTTGCAATGAGGTAAAATGTTTGCAAATGAAAGGAAATACTTGAGCATCACCAATACTTAAGCCAAAACGCACAAGACTCAAAATTACGATGACGCACTTTGGTTAAATCATCAATGGTAATACGAGGGTGAGAGAATCCCAAACTAGTAAAAGTTTCCGTTCCAAAATATGACACCATTTCGGTTATATTCAGATTACTCGATCCAGAAAAATGTTCGATTCGAGCCAATGTTGGAACTAGTTGTTTGGATATTTCAGCTGAAAATTGGTTCATAGTGAATTTCTTTAGATTGGCCAATTTGTTGATTTGAACATAGACGTCGGTACATTCAAATTTAGGTAATCCACACAAAGACAGAGTTGTTAAGCTTGATGACCACTGTTGGAGCATTGAGATGAATTCGGTAGATGAAAACGAAAAATATTGAATGATATACAACTGTTCGATTCGGGGAAATAGTTTCGCTAGAAGAGTGCAAAGTTGACTAGACACGTGAATTGTAAATAAAAGTTGATTGTATTGCGCTTTGATGAACACAAAATCCTCGTTCAACTTGAAATGGCCATTGAATTTATTTGATAAATATGAAAGATGTAGCATGTCAAATTTATATCCGATCATTAAACACTTTTTTCCACCAAAAATATCTTCAATCACGAACTTCCACCGCTTGTTCACCAATCTTAGTCGAATCAAGTGATGTGCTTGGAATTTGTGAAGTATGGCTCGTAACATTTCGTTTGGTAATTGGTTGATGAAGTCGCGTTCACCAAGATCGAGTTGGAGTAGGTGATTCAACTTGGAAACATACGAACCCATTTTGTAGTGGTTTGAACTGAAAATAAAAACTGTTCATACATAAATGAAAATATTATATTAACGTATTGTAGGTTCTAACTTACCAACAATGAGCTCAAAAGTTTTGTCAAGAAAAGACAAAATTAATAGAAGACAGAATTCAAACAAGTTTGATACAAAACGGCAAAAAAAAACAAAACAAGATCAAACCCTACGAGCGAGCGAGTGCACGAAAGAAGACAAATTCTACCAAAACAAACATAACAGCTCAAAACAATTAGTGCGCATGCGTAACACTTATTTCTTCACAAACACAGAGCTAATAACCTGACCAAAATATTGGACAGAGCCTTCTAATGTCTAATGGACATTGTTCATTATCCCAGAGTAAATAATTCAAATAAATTCCATTTTTTAACAATTTATGAGATTAATTAGATTTTAAATAAAGTTTTAATATTAAATTAATTTGTCTAAAAGTAACTCAAGATACAAAATTTTAACCTGGTATTCATTGTGGAAAAAGAATCCATCAACACAATTTTGATAACTGATCAGTTCACAAATTAATAAATTGACACTCACGAGAATATCTAAATTTGTGTTTGTTCATGCGGGCTAATGTGTTTCTTACTAATCGAACACTTTGTATTGATCATTCTGTCTCATTCTGCATTCTGTCTGTGTTTGTTTGTTGATAGAATAGGATGTAAGCTGTTTTGTGAGCTGCTTCATCGTTCCCTACTGAACTAACATTTAGGTCGTCGAATTTGTGCCATGAATTATCTCGATCTAAATTTCGACAAAACGCTACATAATGACCTTGTGCCATTGATTGTCCGACATGTTCAACAATGGCATATAGATTGTATGAAACGTTCGACTGTTCAGCACAATCAATCGATAGGCCATCAATAGGGTAGTGAACAAAGTTGGTTAGTTTACGAGTGAGCAGCACCGTCGCGACTGAGGAAGCAAGGGAAACATTTGCTTCCGGCGCCGACAGGCGCCGGATGGTCAAAAAGGCGCCGAAGGCGCCGAAATTTTTTTTGTATGTCTACAAATTTTGGTTATTTCTGACTTATAGTAGACTTATTAAGGCATCGCAATCGCATTTCCCACAATTTCTTTTCCCAATCGGTCCGAAAGCGCATTTCCCGCAATTTCTATTCCCAGTTGGCCCAAAAGCGCCTTTCCCACAATTTTTTTCAGTTGGTCCGAAAGCGCCTTTCCCACAATTTCTTTTCCCAGTTGGTCCGAAAGCGCCTTTCCCACAATTTCTTTTCCCAGTTGGTCCGAAAGCGCCTTTCCCGCAATTTCTTTTCAGTTGGTCCGAAAGCGCCTTTCCCACAATTTTTTTTCAGTTGGTCCGAAAGCGCCTTTCCCGCAATTTCTTTTCCCAATTGGTCTGAAAGCGCCTTTCCCGCAATTTCTTTTCCCAATTTGTTTGAAAGCGCCTTTCCCGCAATTTCTTTTCCCATTTGGTCTGAAAGCGCCTTTCCCGCAATTTCTTTTCCCAATTGGTCCGAAAGCGCCTTTCCCACAATTTTTTTCATTTGGTCTGAAAGCGCCTTTCCCACAATTTCTTTTCCCAGTTGGTCTGAAAGCGCCTTTCCCACAATTTCTTTTCCCAATTTGTTTGAAAGCGCCTTTCCCGCAATTTCTTTTCCCAGTTGGTCTGAAAGCGCCTTTCCCGCAATTTCTTTTCCCAATTGGTCCGAAAGCGCCTTTCCCGCAATTTCTTTTCCCATTTGGTCCGAAAGCGCCTTTCCCTCATTTTCTTTTCCCAATTGGTCCGAAAGCGCCTAAGTTGATTTGACCATATATCTCATATGTGGTAGATAATTATCTGTAATCACATTGTTTGAGTCATATCTCTGCTCTGATGGTCATCTACAAAAAAAATATTACAAAAAAATCTCGAGTTTTTGAGACATAATATTTTCGACCGGACCTTTTAAAGATAGAAACCAATGCAATCAGTTCAAAGAGAAGACAGAACTGTTTCTCATCTTTGGTATTAGCGAATATGAGGTGTAGTTAGGAAATGTAAACAAACACTAAAATAGATTCAAAACACAACACTTCAGAAAATTCTTTAAATACAAAAATATTTCAATTTAAATATTTGGAATAATTTAGCAAAAAAAAAATAATGCGCTGATCTTTCAAAGAATCCTCGAAGTTTTATCTGTGGAATAAAACTTAGCCAAATTTAAGAGAACAGAATGCAAGCGAGAATCTCCTAATTGTTTCCAATAACAAGCGTCCTCACTTGCATAATCAGTAAACAAAAAAAATAAATTCGTTTAATTTAAAATCCCTCGCAAATGAATATCCCAAACCCAACCGAAGAGTATATAAATAAAACTGAAAATCAAATATCAAATAAAAATAGACAGACTTTCATGAACAAATCTGTCTCTGAATTGATAGTGAATTTGAAACTAACGGTTCTCGTACAAGTGGTCGACACACCAAGTGGTCGACACGAAAAGTGGTCGACAGGAAAAGTGGTCGACACACAAAGTGGTAGACAAATTAAGTGGTCGACACTTTTTTTGGTACCTTTATTTAAATTAAATTAAATTAAAATTTAGAATAATACTAGAACGGACGGACAGATTCCTGGTCCCAAGTTGACTTTTTATGAAAATGCGTGTTTTTGCTTCCCATACACGGATTTTGATAAACAATGGTTTATTTTTTCTTGATTTTTCAGGTAGAATTTGTTTTTGATTTCAAATCCGTTCCAAAGTGGCGTTTTTCGTACTTGATCCAAGCATCCAAGAGTTCCAAATTGGTGACCTAGGTGAGTTACACATCAAAACGCTAAAGATGACGTGTAGGATCGATCTGGACACTTGGGTCATTTTATGCAATCCCTCGAAGTAGATCCTATGTACATAGCGGTCGTTCGTTGACCCTAGAGAGTCACATGCCAAAATCCCATTTCACAATGTGTTGTAGAACTCCCTCTGGGCTCTGGTAAAGTTGGAACGACGACCGGGTTAAAAAGTTAATTAAAAGGAACCACCAGACAGAGGTCTGTAGAAAAAAATTTTTTGTATATTCAATCACAATGTTGATACGCTGTACCAGTATGATGATGATTAGAATGTGGATACTACAAATGTACATATGAGAATGGAATGAGAAAGGTTTTTTTGTATTTTGTGGTTGTAAGTGATTTGCGAACATAGGTCGAATGTTCTAAGTTGGGATTGTTGGGATATTCGAAGGTGGGCTAGGACTCGGTTAGGGTTGTCACGGTATTCGTGTAGCCTATCAACTATAAACTTCTTGACTTGACATAGCCATTAGAATTGGGACTCCGAAAAGATCCAGTTTTTCATATTTTCAATGTCGCCCATCAGTTCGCCAGCGTAGCCGGAGCAGCCATCAAATTTTCCGTATTTCCTCGAGTGGGCAGTGGATCATGATGTGCTGCACGGTTTGAATTGTTCGTCCATCACATCAGAAAAAAGGACTGTGTATTCGATTATTTTCGTCGCGTACCTTGATGCGATTCAGATATTCTCCAAAAAACCCACTGAAGATCTGGGGATGGACGAAATATGGAACAATGTACTTCGGAATTTCGGTCCAGTTGAGGAAGAATTCCTTCAAGGTTGCATTTGCGAGTACTTGAAACCGAGTTGTCATTTTCTGGTTGGAGATTGATTGGGCCACCATCTTTCGGCAGCATCTTCGGGTATTGTTTGTAACAAGTTTCTCGGTCGTTTTCCATCGAAATCTCATTTGCTTCACAATTTTCATACAGGCGCATGAGAAATTTGCCATAGTAACCACTACTGGAAGTTCGAGTAAAGTTCAGATATTTGGCGATGGTCACTTCGATTGGGCTGAGTGTGACCGAGAACTTGGACAAATTGGTGAGGATTGTTCTTTTTGTGGTTACGATTGTGATGGAATTGATGTAGGAGTATTCTTCACATCGGTGTGGCGTGAATGTACTTCAGTGCCTTCATCATCGAAAATTGTTCGCATTGATTCTTAGGTACGTAAGCATCAAAGTAAAAGGTGGCGGTCCATTTGTACGATCCACTCTTGATTGTGGCAGCTCCTCCTGTCGAGGTTCCGCAAAAGAGTAAATTTGGACTTCGTCTGGTTTTATCGGCATGTGTATCACTGATGCAGATGTGATAATGTCAATGTCAATGTCAACGATGTGTAATGACGAGAGTTCTGGTTCTATTCGCTCTTTTTGGAGTTAACGTGCTTGTCTGTATCTACAATCCTTTCTTTGAGCACTTTCTTCATTTGGATCGGAACTTTTTCAGGCAAACATATGATTGGTACTTCAACGTATATGTCATTTTGTTTATTCCGTTTGAATTTGGTGCATCAATATTTTTGTGTTCCTCAATGATGCTATCATCATCCAGGATTTTGGTAGTCAAGAATCCTCTTGGGTCTTGTGGAGATGGTCGAGGTTGCATTTGATTAGTTTGATCGCATCCATAGCTTAACATTGCGATGATGCCTGTTAGCACAATTTTTTGGGGTCGACCAACGACGTCGTTTGCTTGTGTTGACTCCGGACAGATTGCGCCAATAAAGAAAAAGTCTGTTCATGAGAGGATTCACTTTGTACCTGTCATATATCCTAGATTCAGTTAAATTAATTTTTTTTAATATCTAAGAACAATAATATTAGATATAAATCAGATTTAAAAGACATTACAAGGTGTCGACCACTTTTGTGAAAAGTGGTCGACACTATTTTCAAAAGTGGTCGACACTTTGTTTTGATCTAATACATTTACGAATTATGCCGAGTAATATATCAAAATTCTCAGAAAATTCCATGGAATTTATTAGTAATTTTTATTGATACTATTGAGCCGTAGAATTTTGTACCTAGGTATATAAAAACAAAAATATATAATGTAATTGTGCATTGCACAATATGCAACCCACACGTGTGTTTAAGTGGCACTTAGTTGTTTATTCATTTAGGTAATTTGACTCATGCTATGACAATGACTATTAGACATAATAAATCAAAAATCGTGCCAATCCAAAAAAATCCAGCCAAATTCTGTGCAGCCATTCATTCACACAAATTAAAGCACACGAGTAACGAGCTCAACTAACAAGTGTAAGTCGTCTATGCGAGCCGCCAACTTGGCGACAGCATTGTTGCACTGAACTGAACTAGCTTGAGTGTGTTGGCGCACTCATTGTGCAGGCACGCGCAGGCACGCTTCACACAAACAAAACGCGTGGTCAGTTACAGTGAAATGAGTCATTTGACACAGCCAACACACACGCTCACACATATTTGTTCTCTGCATGCTTTCACGCAAATAAAAGTGTCGACCACTTTTGAAAAATAGTGTCGACCACTTGTCCAAGTTGATTTACTCCTCTCAGTCTTGACCGATTTGGATATTCTTTTGCACTAAAATTCATTAAAAATTAAGGAGAATCCATTTCTGAAATAAAAAAGTTTATTTTGAACCAACAAAGAGAAGTTGCATTTGGAACTCCCTCTTCCGCTACAGTCAAATCAATGTTAAAATACCCATGATATACAAAATCATTAGAAGCAAAAAATTAAGCTTGAATAGAGCTGCAATATACGTTTTTTGAATCATTTTATTCCAACGAAAAATTTTGTGCGTTATGGGAACAGCGTAAGAATTAGCTTAAAGGAGGGGTAGACAAAACTCTGAGGTGATGTACGACCAGCAAAATTAGATACTCCAAGTTTAAAGACTGAGGTCATATCCCAACTGGCCAGTGACAGACAATTGTGATTTCTCTATTCACCCTTAGGGACTAGGGAATTGTAGGGTAACCACCATATGAGACCATCATTTAACTATTTTTGTTCTTTTATTTTCTTTTAGGATTAAGCATTTATGCATTATGTTCTTTTGTACTTCTTCTTTATCAAACATACTAAAACTCAATTCAAGACATATAGTGCTTATATTGTTCTAGAAACAAATTAAAAAGTGATAAAACATTTTTAAAACATTCAAATGCAATAACATTAGATATAAACAATAAATTAAGTGCATTACAAGGTGTCGACCACTTTTCCAAAAAAAGTGATCGACACTATTTTCAAAAGTGGTCGACACTTGGTTTTATGCTAATATCACTTACAAACCATGCCGAGTGATATATTAAAATTTTCAGAAATTTGCATAGAACTTATTAGTAATTTTTATTGATACTCTGGGCCATAAGATTTTGTGCCAAAGTTTTTTAAAAGAAAAATTTCTTTAAAAAAATATATAATACATGAATGGGCAGCCAAAAGTGGAAATTTATTGTTCATACATTTAAGCAATTTGACTTATAGATATACCAAGGTAATAAATAACTGTTGATTCAAGGTAATAATAGATTCAAGCATAAAATTCGTCTAAATTAAAAATAAATACAACGAAAATCAGTGCAGAAATTAATTCTCGCTAACGTAAAACACAATCACACAACGCACGCAACGACTACGTCGGCTGTACGAGCCACCAACTTGTCGCCAGCACAGTCTGCACTTGCATGAGCTAGTGTTGGTGTGTTGGAGCACTCACTGTGCAGGCTCGCTTGAATAGTATGTTACGTAACGACACAGCCAGCACACACGCTCACCCAACACGCTCTCTACTTGCCTACACAAAAGACAACAAAATCAGCCAAGCAAAATCAAAATAAAAGTGTCCACCACTTTGGAAATATAGTGTCGACCACTTGTCCAAGTTGATTTACTCCTCTCTGGTCATGGCCAATTTGGATATTATTTTGCACTAAAATTCATAAAAAATTAAGGAGATTCTATTTCTCAAATAAAAATATATTTTGGACCAGTAAAGTTGAATTTTGGAACACACAGTTCCGGTACAAGAAAATTAAATTAAAATATCCAAGATCTGCATATAATCTACAATATAATTAAAATCAAAAAATTAAGCTTGAGTTATGCATGCATAGTACGTTTTATCCATTATTTTGTTTCAACAACAAGACGTTCGCTATGGAAATAATTGGCTCAAATGAGGGTTTGGCAAGACCCTGTCACAGTACAAGTTTCCTGCCCAGTGTGCGCGTCCTCTCAAAGACCCACCTCAAGCTTCCTTGACTTTTACGGATACTGCTGCCATTCAAAGCATTCTCTTTGGCGTCACGCCAACTTATTGAACTTTACCGTTCTAATTAAACCGATTTCTCCCAAGACTCAGCCCAGTGTCCGGTTCATCACTTTTTCCTCTTCCTCTAGTGTTGGTGCAATCTCGTGACTTTCATTTGTCCCAAATCAGAGGGACTAAACCGAAGTGAGTACATGAAACCGATAAACGAGAAATATCAATCACTTGAAGAATAATGCGAGCTAGTGCATCAAAGTCAATTACGACAGCACTATCATTGTTAATGCACAAAAGTGATATTATCATTATGCTTGTAATGCAGAAATGACTAAAAATATCCAATCTAAAGCTTCTGACATATGATAAACCGATAATGATTTTGTAAGGAAACGACAGTACACGTGACATGAATGATTAGTTTTAAATTATTCTTAGCACATTTAAAATAGATTAACAATTACAAATTGTAAATTACATCTGGATAAGATATATGGAATATAAATAAATAATTAAAAAAGTGTCGATCACTTAATTTGTCTACCACTTTCAAAGTGGCACTTTGTGTGTCGACCACTTTTCCTGTCGACCACTTTTCGTGTCGACCACTTTGTGTGTCTACCACTTGTACGGGAACCAAACTAACTATTCACCAAAATTAATTCCAAAAACTATAAAAATTTGAAATGAAATATAGAACAATCATTTGCATGTAATTAGATCATCCTAATATTCATCAGAAAATATATTTGTGTTTTGATTACAAATCGACAACCAAATCAATTTATAAACTAATTTATATCTGGATCAAGGATATAATCAAACGAGAGAATTTATTGGACATTGATTTGGCGCTCTTGGATGCATCAGCCAACAAGTGATTGACCAGAAAGTATTACCAGACATGGTCAATTATGATCTCTTCACTGTAACACATTTTTACATGTTCGCTCGCAGTCAATAAAGATATTTGAACGTGTTTCAAACAAACAAAAAATATCTCTTCGCTGTAACTTCTCAATAACCACATGTACTCACCATTACCATTGCGACAAACCAAACTCATCATCAAACATACAATATAGTCATTTGAATATTCATATATAAAGAGTGACCGTCAGTTTCGTCCAAATATCAATGTGTAATTGATTTGATGAAAGTAAGCTTATTTTGTAGATTTTGAAGAGCTGAATCCAAATATGTACATAAAATTACTGTCCGTCAAGCAGATGTGGGGTAAATAGATCCAAGAATATTTAAAAAACGAAAGATGTCACTAACAAAATTATCTCTATTGACAAAGAAATTAACAAAGCCATACTCAAGTTTAAGACATTAAGAGTCATTTTAAAGAACTTTATCTGAACTTTTATGTAGAAAAATAAGATAAACTCATCAAATGACAAAATGATTCAATTTCTTCTGTTATTTTTTGCTTATCTTTCCGCTTCAACTTTAATTTAACTGGTTTAATCAACAACAGTCATGGTTAAAACTAGATTTGTTCGCTCTCATTTCAAAATGACTCGTTTATTTTGAACTTAAAAGTAGGTTTAGTGTGAATGTTTTCATGAACATACTTATCATTTGGATACGATTTTTTGATCAAGCATTTACCGGACAGATAAATGATTTACATTGTCGGAATCAGTATTCAAATGCTTTTAAATTGGTACTCATTTCGAGAAGATTGAGCACACATCATAATTTGGGCGAAAATGGCCTGTTTTGACGGTCACTCTTTAAATAACCTCCCGTCCTGCAAATAAAATGCATGACATGATGGAATTGTCTATTTCTGATATTTCCCGGTCCTACAGTTCTTGGATTAGATCTATTTGCGCAATTTAAGCTTCCCGGCATACAAATTACCTTTGTGATAAACTATATTGGGAAATACGATTCATTGAGTAGCATCCGATTAACTAATTGTCGGAAAGTGAAATTGTATAGATAAGTGAGTTAGAAACTAATAGGAAATTGTTAAATTTCAAAATATATTGTCTGCTCTTTTCTTCGCTATTTCTCCTACCATTCAATGCTCCTTATAAATGTCAGCCGTTTAACTGTCAATGTTCTTACCATCGCAACACAGCAAAAGTATTCATTATTTTGTTATTTTATTGCCTTCTATATATTGAAGCGCCACCACGCTGAAAATCCGTGTTCGTGTGACTAAACTGGTGATAAGTCAGATCGAGCAATTTTTCAGTTAATAATACTTTGTTGATTCATTTATTTTACAATTTGTCATAACTTTTACAAAAATATTTAAGAAACAAAGATGCAAAACTCATTCATTTTGGCCAAAAGTTGTTTTCACTGCAAAGCGCTTTAGTTTTGAAAAATTTACTAAGGGGGGAGTAAGGTAACTTTTGGTTGAAAGTTCCAAAAAATAGCAAAGGGGGGAGTAAGGTAACAAAATATATAGGCGCCAAAATTTCTTTGCTTTAGGCGCCGAAAACCCTTGCGACGGCACTGCGAGTGAGACTATTCGAGAGCAATTCAAATCTGTCATGGGAAATATA
>JAKIJQ010000546.1:0-31596 GCA_023373905.1 Rhizoglyphus robini | reverse complement strand
TGATATTGACAGTTGCGGCACTGATATGGACAGTTGCGGCACTGATATGGACAGTTGCGGCACCGATATGGATAGTTGCGGCACTGATATGGATAGTGGCGGTACTGATATGGACAGTTGAGGCACTGATTTGGATAGTTGCGGCACTCATAGCACCAGTTATCCTCGTACTGATACTTTTTGAGTATCAGTCTGAGGATGATTTGCGGCACTGATATGGACATTTGCGGCACCGATATGGACTGTTGCGGCACTGTTATGGACAGTTGCGGCACTGATATGGATAGTTGCGGCACCGATATGGACAGTTGCGGCACTGATATGGATAGTTGCGTCACCGATATGGACAGATGCGGCACTGATATGGACAGTTGAGGCACTGTTATGGACAGTTGAGGCACTGTTATGGACAGTTGCGTCACTGATATGGATAGTTGCGGCACCGATATGGACAGTTGCGGCACTGATATGGACAGTTGCGGCACTGATAAGGACAGTTGCGGCACCGATATGGACAGTTGCGGCACCGATAAGGACAGTTGCGGCACTGATATGGACAGTTGCGGCACTGATATTGACAGTTGCGGCACCGATATGGATAGTTGCGGCACTGATATGGATAGTGGCGGTACTGATATGGACAGTTGAGGCACTGATTTGGATAGTTGCGGCACTCATAGCACCAGTTATCCTCGTACTGATACTTTTTTGAGTATCAGTCTGAGGATGATTTGCGGCACTGATATGGACATTTGCGGCACCGATATGGACTGTTGCGGCACTGTTATGGACAGTTGCGGCACTGATATGGATAGTTGCGGCACCGATATGGACAGTTGCGGCACTGATATGGATAGTTGCGTCACCGATATGGACAGATGCGGCACCGATATGGACAGTTGAGGCACTGTTATGGACAGTTGCGGCACCGATATGGACAGTTGCGGCACTGATATGGACTGTTGCGGCACTGTTATGGACAGTTGCGGCACCGATATGGATAGTTGCAGCACTGATATGGACAGTTGCGGCACTGATATGGACAGTTGCGGCACTGATTTAGATAGTTGCGGCACTCATAGGAACAGTTATCCTCGTACTGATACTTTTCTGAGTATCAGTCTGAGGGATGATTTGCGGCACTGATATGGACAGTTGCGGCACCGATATGGACAGTTGCGGCACCGATATGGATAGTTGAGGCACCGATATGGACAGTTGCGGCACTGATATGGATAGTTGCGGCACCGATATGGACAGTTGCGGCACCGATATGGACAGTTGCGGCACTGATATGGATAGTTGCGGCACTGATATGGATAGTTGCGGCACCGATATGGATAGTTGCGGCACTGATAAGGACAGTTGCAGCACCGATAAGGACAGTTGCGGCACTGATTTGGATAGTTGCGGCACCGATATGGACAGTTGCGGCACTGATATGGATAGTTGCGGCACCGATATGGACAGTTGCGGCACCGATATGGACAGTTGCGGTACTGATATGGATAGTTGCGGCACTGATATGGATAGTTGCGGCACTGATATGGATAGTTGCAGCACCGATATGGACAGTTGCGGCACTGATATTGACAGTTGCGGCACCGATATGGATAGTTGCGGCACCGATATGGACAGTTGCGGCACTGATATGGATAGTTGCGGCACCGATATGGACAGTTGCGGCACTGATATGGATAGTTGCGGCACCGATATGGACAGTTGCGGCACCGATATGGACAGTTGCGGTACTGATATGGATAGTTGCGGCACTGATATGGACAGTTGCGGCACTGATATGGATAGTTGCGGCACCGATATGGACAGTTGCGGCACCGATATGGATAGTTGCGGCACTGATATGGATAGTTGCGGCACCGATATGGATAGTTGCGGCACCGATATGGATAGTTGCGGCACCGATATGGACAGTTGCGGCACCGATATGGATAGTTGCGGCACCGATATGGACAGTTGCGGCACTGATATGGATAGTTGCGGCACCGATATGGACAGTTGCGGCACTGATATGGACAGTTGCGGCACTGATATGGATAGTTGCGGCACTCATACGAACAGTTATCCTCGTACTGATACTTTTTTGAGTATCAGTCTGAGGATGATTTGCGGCACTGATATGGATAGTTGCGGCACTGATATTGACAGTTGCGGCACCGATATGGATAGTTGCGGCACTGATATGGACAGTTGCGGCACCGATATGGACAGTTGCGGCACCGATAAGGACAGTTGCGGCACTGATATGGACAGTTGCGGCACTGATATTGACAGTTGCGGCACCGATATGGATAGTTGCGGCACTGATAAGGACAGTTGCCGCACCGATAAGGACAGTTGCGGCACTGATATGGACAGTTGCGGCACTGATATGGACAGTTGCGGCACTCATACGAACAGTTATCCTCGTACTGATACTTTTTTGAGTATCAGTCTGAGGATGATTTGCGGCACTGATATGGACATTTGCGGCACCGATATGGACAGTTGCGGCACTGTTATGGACAGTTGCGGTACTGATATGGATAGTTGCGGCACTGATATGGACAGTTGCGGCACTGATATGGATAGTTGCGGCACTGATATGGATAGTTGCGGCACCGATATGGATAGTTGCGGCACTGATATGGATAGTTGCGGCACCGATATGGATAGTTGCGGCACCGATATGGATAGTTGCGGCACCGATATGGACAGTTGCGGCACCGATATGGACAGTTGCGGCACCGATATGGACAGTTGCGGCACTGATATGGATAGTTGCGGCACCGATATGGACAGTTGCGGCACTGATATGGACAGTTGCGGCACTGATATGGATAGTTGCGGCACTCATAGGAACAGTTATCCTCGTACTGATACTTTTTTGAGTATCAGTCTGAGGATGATTTGCGGCACTGATATGGACATTTGCGGCACCGATATGGACAGTTGCGGCACCGATATGGACAGTTGCGGCACTGATATGGACAGTTGAGGCACTGATATGGACAGTTGCGGCACTCGATAAGGACAGTTGCGGCACTGATATGGACAGTTGCGGCACTGATATTGACAGTTGCGGCACCGATATGGATAGTTGCGGCACTGATATGGACAGTTGCGGCACCGATAAGGACAGTTGCGGCACTGATATGGACAGTTGCGGCACTGATATGGATAGTTGCGGCACTCATAGGAACAGTTATCCTCGTACTGATACTTTTTTGAGTATCAGTCTGAGGATGATTTGCGGCACTGATATGGACATTTGCGGCACCGATATGGACAGTTGCGGCACTGTTATGGACAGTTGCGGCACTGATATGGATAGTTGCGGCACTGTTATGGACAGTTGCGGCACTGATATGGATAGTTGCGGCACCGATATGGACAGTTGCGGCACTGATATGGATAGTTGAGGCACCGATATGGACAGTTGCGGCACCGATAAGGACAGTTGCGGCACTGATATGGACAGTTGCGGCACTGATATTGACAGTTGCGGCACCGATATGGACAGTTGCAGCACTGATAAGGACAGTTGCAGCACCGATAAGGACAGTTGCGGCACTGATATGGACAGTTGCGGCACTGATTTGGATAGTTGCGGCACTCATAGGAACAGTTATCCTCGTACTGATACGTTTTTGAGTATCAGTCTGAGGATGATTTGCGGCACTGATATGGACATTTGCGGCACCGATATGGACAGTTGCGGCACCGATATGGACAGTTGCGGCACTGATTTGGATAGTTGCGGCACTAATAGGAACAGTTATCCTCGTACTGATACTTTTTTGAGTATCAGTCTGAGGATGATTTGCGGCACTGATATGGACATTTGCGGCACCGATATGGACAGTTGCGGCACTGTTATGGACAGTTGCGGCACTGATATGGATAGTTGCGGCACCGATATGGACAGTTGCGGCACTGATATGGATAGTTGCGGCACCGATATGGACAGTTGCGGCACCGATATGGACAGTTGCGGCACTGATATGGACATTTGCGGCACTGATATTGACAGTTGCGGCACCGATATGGATAGTTGCGGCACTGATATGGACAGTTGCAGCACCGATAAGGACAGTTGCGGCACCGATATGGACAGTTGCGGCACTGATTTGGATAGTTGCGGCACTCATAGGAACAGTTATCCTCGTACTGATACTTTTTTTGAGTATCAGTCTGAGGATGATTTGCGGCACTGATATGGACATTTGCGGCACCGATATGGACAGTTGCGGCACTGATATGGACAGTTGCGGCACTGATTTGGATAGTTGCGGCACTCATAGGAACAGTTATCCTCGTACTGATACTTTTTTTGAGTATCAGTCTGAGGATGATTTGCGGCACTGATATGGACATTTGCGGCACCGATATGGACAGTTGCGGCACTGTTATGGACAGTTGCGGCACTGATATGGATAGTTGCGGCACCGATATGGACAGTTGCGGCACTGATATGGATAGTTGCGGCACCGATATGGACAGTTGCGGCACCGATATGGACAGTTGCGGCACTGATATGGACAGTTGCGGCACTGATATTGACAGTTGCGGCACCGATATGGATAGTTGCGGCACTGATAAGGACAGTTGCGGCACCGATAAGGACAGTTGCGGCACCGATATGGACAGTTGCGGCACTGATATGGACACTTGCGGCACTCATACGAACAGTTATCCTCGTACTGATACTTTTTTGAGTATCAGTCTGAGGATGATTTGCGGCACTGATATGGACATTTGCGGCACCGATATGGACAGTTGCGGCACTGTTATGGACAGTTGCGGCACCGATATGGATAGTTGCGGCACTGATATGGACAGTTGCGGCACTGATATGGACAGTTTAGGCACTGATTTGGATAGTTGCGGCACTCATAGGAACAGTTATCTTCGTACTGATACTTTTTTGAGTATCAGTATGAGGATGATTTGCGGCACTGATATGGACATTTGCGGCACCGATATGGACAGTTGCTGCACCGATATGAACAGTTGCGGCACTAATGTGGACAGTTGAGGCACTAATTTGGATAGTTGCGGCACTCATAGGAACAGTTATCCTCGTACTGATACTTTTTTGAGTATCAGTCTGAGGATGATTTGCGGCACTGATATGGACATTTGCGGCACCGATATGGACAGTTGCGGCACTGATATGGACAGTTGCGGCACTGATATTGACAGTTGCGGCACCGATATGGATAGTTGCGGCACTGATAAGGACAGTTGCAGCACCGATAAGGACAGTTGCGGCACTGATATGGACAGTTGCGGCACTGATTTGGATAGTTGCGGCACTCATAGGAACAGTTATCCTCGTACTGATACTTTTTTGAGTATCAGTCTGAGGATGATTTGCGGCACTGATATGGACAGTTGCGGCACTGATATGGATAGTTGCGGCACTGATATGGACAGTTGCGGCACCGATATGGATAGTTGCGGCACTGATATGGACAGTTGCGGCACTGATATGGATAGTTGCGGCACCGATTTGGATAGTTGCGGCACTCATAGGAACAGTTATCCTCGTACTGATACTTTTTTGAGTATCAGTCTGAGGATGATTTGCGGCACTGATATGGATAGTTGCGGCACCGATATGGACAGTTGCGGCACTGATATGGACAGTTGCGGCACCGATATGGACAGTTGCGGCACTGATATGGACAGTTGAGGCACTGATTTGGATAGTTGCGGCACTCATAGGAACAGTTATCCTCGTACTGATACTTTTTTGAGTATCAGTCTGAGGATGATTTTCGGCACTGATATGGACATTTGCGGCACCGATATGGACAGTTGCTGCACCGATATGAACAGTTGCGGCACTGATATGGACAGTTGCGGCACTGATATGGACAGTTGCGGCACTGATATGGACAGTTGCGGCACTGATATGGACAGTTGCGGCACTGATATGGACAGTTGCGGCACTGATTTGGATAGTTGCGGCACTCATAGGAACAGTTATCCTCGTACTGATACTTTTTTGAGTATCAGTCTGAGGATGATTTGCGGCACTGATATGGACAGTTGCGGCACCGATATGGACAGTTGCGGCACTGATATGGACAGTTGCGGCACCGATATGGATAGTTGCGGCACTGATATGGACAGTTGAGGCACTGATTTGGATAGTTGCGGCACTCATAGGAACAGTTATCCTCGTACTGATACTTTTTTGAGTATCAGTCTGAGGATGATTTGCGGCACTGATATGGACAGTTGCGGCACCGATATGGACAGTTGCGGCACTGTTATGGACAGTTGCGGCACCGATATGGATAGTTGCGGCACTGATATGGACAGTTGCGGCACTCATACGAACAGTTATCCTCGTACTGATACTTTTTGAGTATCAGTCTGAGGATGATTTGCGGCACTGATATGGACATTTGCGGCACCGATATGGACAGTTGCGGCACTGATATGGACAGTTTAGGCACTGATTTGGATAGTTGCGGCACTCATAGGAACAGTTATCCTCGTACTGATACTTTTTGAGTATCAGTCTGAGGATGATTTTCGGCACTGATATGGACATTTGCGGCACCGATATGGACAGTTGCTGCACCGATATGAACAGTTGCGGCACTGATTTGGACAGTTGAGGCACTGATTTGGATAGTTGCGGCACTCATAGGAACAGTTATCCTCGTACTGATACTTTTCTGAGTATCAGTCTGAGGATGATTTGCGGCACTGATATGGACATTTGCGGCACCGATATGGACAGTTGCGGCACTGTTATGGACAGTTGCGGCACTGATATGGATAGTTGCGGCACTGATATTGACAGTTGCGGCACCGATATGGATAGTTGCGGCACTGATATGGACAGTTGCGGCACTGATATGGATAGTTGCGGCACTCATAGGAACAGTTATCCTCGTACTGATACTTTTCTGAGTATCAGTCTGAGGATGATTTGCGGCACTGATATGGACAGTTGCGGCACTGATATGGATAGTTGCGGCACTGATATGGATAGTTGCGGCACTGATATGGACAGTTGCGGCACTCATACGAACAGTTATCCTCGTACTGATACTTTTTTGAGTATCAGTCTGAGGATGATTTGCGGCACTGATATGGACAGTTGCGGCACTGATATGGATAGTTGCGGCACTGATATGGACAGTTGCGGCACCGATATGGACAGTTGCGGCACCGATATGGACAGTTGCGGCACTGATATTGACAGTTGGGGCACTGATATGGATAGTTGCGGCACTGATATGGACAGTTGCGGCACTCATAGGAACAGTTATCCTCGTACTGATACTTTTCTGAGTATCAGTCTGAGGATGATTTGCGGCACTGATATGGACAGTTGCGGCACTGATATTGACAGTTGCGGCACTGATATGGATAGTTGCGGCACCGATATGGACAGTTGCGGAACTGATATTGACAGTTGCGGAACCGATATGGATAGTTGCGGCACCGATATGGACAGTTGCGGCACTGATATGGATAGTTGCGGCACCGATATGGACAGTTGCGGCACTGATATGGACAGTTGCGGCACTGATATGGACAGTTGCGGCACTCATACGAACAGTTATCCTCGTACTGATACTTTTTTGAGTATCAGTCTGAGGATGATTTGCGGCACTGATATGGACAGTTGCGGCACTGATATGGACAGTTGCGGCACCGATATGGACAGTTGCGGCACCGATATGGACAGTTGCGGCACTGATATGGATAGTTGCGGCACTGATATGGACAGTTGCGGCACTGATATGGACAGTTGCGGCACTGATTTGGATAGTTGCGGCACTGAAATGGACAGTTGCGGCACTGATATGGACAGTTGCGGCACTGATATGGATAGTTGCGGCACCGATATGGACAGTTGCGGCACTGATTTGGATAGTTGCGGCACTGATATGGATAGTTGCGGTACTGATATGGACATTTGCGGCACCGATATGGACAGTTGCCGCACCGATATGGACAGTTGCGGTACTGATATGGATAGTTGCAGCACCGATATGGACAGTTATTCTCGTACTGATACTTTTTTGAGTATCAGTCTGAGGGATGATTTGCGGCACTGATATGGACAGTTGCGGCACTGATATGGACAGTTGCGGCACCGATATGAACAGTTGCGGCACTGTAATGGACATTTGCGGCACCGATATGGACAGTTGCGGCACTGTTATGGATAGTTGCGGCACTGATAAGGACAGTTGCGGCACCGATATGGACAGTTGCGGCACTGATAAGGACAGTTGCGGCACAGATATTGACAGTTGCGGTACTGATATGGATAGTTGCGGCACCGATATGGACAGTTATCCTCGTACTGATACTTTTTGAGTATCAGTCTGAGGATGATTTGCGGCACCGATATGGACAGTTGCGGCACCGATATGGACAGTTGCGGCACCGATAAGGACAGTTGCGGCACTGATATGGATAGTTGCGGCACCGATATGGACTGTTGCGTCACCGATATGGACAGTTATCCTCGTACTGATACTTTTTTGAGTATCAGTCTGAGGATGATTTGCGGCACTGATATGGACAGTTGCGGCACTGATATGGATAGTTGCGGCACCGATATGGACTGTTGCGGCACCGATATGGACAGTTATCCTCGTACTGATACTTTTTGAGTATCAGTCTGAGGATGATTTGCGGCACTGATATGGACAGTTGCGGCACTGATATGAATAGTTGCGGCACCGATATGGACAGTTGCGGCACCGATAAGGACAGTTGCGGCACTGATATGGACAGTTGCGGCACTGATATTGACAGTTGTGGCACTGATATGGATAGTTGAGGCACTGATTTGGATAGTTGCGGCACTCATAGGAACAGTTATCCTCGTACTGATACTTTTTGAGTATCAGTCTGAGGATGATTTGCGGCACTGATATGGACAGTTGCGGCACTGATATTGACATTTGCGGCACCGATATGGATAGTTGCGGCACCGATATGGACTGTTGCGGCACTGATATTGACAGTAGCGGCACCGATATGGATAGTTGCGGCACCGATATGGACAGTTGCGGCACTGATATGGATAGTTGCGGCACCGATATGGACAGTTGCCGCACCGATATGGACAGTTGCGGTACTGATATGGATAGTTGCAGCACCGATATGGACAGTTATTCTCGTACTGATACTTTTTGAGTATCAGTCTGAGGATGATTTGCGGCACTGATATGGACAGTTGCGGCACTGATATGGATAGTTGCGGCACCGATATGGACAGTTGCGGCACCGATATGGACAGTTGCGGCACTGATATGGATAGTTGCGGCACTCGATATGGACAGTTGCGGCACTGATATGGATAGTTGCGGCACTGATTTGGATAGTTGCGGCACTGAAATGGACAGTTGCGGCACTGATATGGACAGTTGCGGCACTGATATGGATAGTTGCGGCACCGATATGGACAGTTGCGGCACTGATTTGGATAGTTGCGGCACTGATATGGATAGTTGCGGTACTGATATGGACATTTGCGGCACCGATATGGACAGTTGCCGCACTGATATGGACAGTTGCGGTACTGATATGGATAGTTGCAGCACCGATATGGACAGTTATTCTCGTACTGATACTTTTTTGAGTATCAGTCTGAGGATGATTTGCGGCACTGATATGGACAGTTGCGGCACTGATATGGACAGTTGCGGCACCGATATGAACAGTTGCGGCACTGTAATGGACATTTGCGGCACCGATATGGACAGTTGCGGCACTGTTATGGATAGTTGCGGCACTGATAAGGACAGTTGCGGCACCGATATGGACAGTTGCGGCACTGATAAGGACAGTTGCGGCACAGATATTGACAGTTGCGGTACTGATATGGATAGTTGCGGCACCGATATGGACAGTTATCCTCGTACTGATACTTTTTTGAGTATCAGTCTGAGGATGATTTGCGGCACCGATATGGACAGTTGCGGCACCGATATGGACAGTTGCGGCACCGATAAGGACAGTTGCGGCACTGATATGGATAGTTGCGGCACCGATATGGACTGTTGCGGCACCGATATGGACAGTTATCCTCGTACTGATACTTTTTTGAGTATCAGTCTGAGGATGATTTGCGGCACTGATATGGACAGTTGCGGCACTGATATGGATAGTTGCGGCACCGATATGGACAGTTGCGGCACCGATAAGGACAGTTGCGGCACTGATATGGATAGTTGCGGCACCGATATGGACTGTTGCGGCACCGATATGAACAGTTATCCTCGTACTGATACTTTTTGAGTATCAGTCTGAGGATGATTTGCGGCACTGATATGGACAGTTGCGGCACTGATATGAATAGTTGCGGCACCGATATGGACAGTTGCGGCACCGATAAGGACAGTTGCGGTACTGATATGGATAGTTGCGGCACCGATATGGACAGTTATCCTCGTACTGATACTTTTTGAGTATCAGTCTGAGGATGATTTGCGGCACCGATATGGACAGTTGCGGCACCGATATGGACAGTTGCGGCACCGATAAGGACAGTTGCGGCACTGATATGGATAGTTGCGGCACCGATATGGACTGTTGCGTCACCGATATGGACAGTTATCCTCGTACTGATACTTTTTGAGTATCAGTCTGAGGATGATTTGCGGCACTGATATGGACAGTTGCGGCACTGATATGGATAGTTGCGGCACCGATATGGACTGTTGCGGCACCGATATGGACAGTTATCCTCGTACTGATACTTTTTTTTGAGTATCAGTCTGAGGATGATTGCGGCACTGATATGGACAGTTGCGGCACTGATATGAATAGTTGCGGCACCGATATGGACAGTTGCGGCACCGATAAGGACAGTTGCGGCACTGATATGGACAGTTGCGGCACTGATATTGACAGTTGTGGCACTGATATGGATAGTTGAGGCACTGATTTGGATAGTTGCGGCACCTCATAGGAACAGTTATCCTCGTACTGATACTTTTTGAGTATCAGTCTGAGGATGATTTGCGGCACTGATATGGACAGTTGCGGCACTGATATTGACATTTGCGGCACCGATATGGATAGTTGCGGCACCGATATGGACTGTTGCGGCACTGATATTGACAGTAGCGGCACCGATATGGATAGTTGCGGCACCGATATGGACAGTTGCGGCACTGATATGGATAGTTGCGGCACCGATATGGACAGTTGCCGCACCGATATGGACAGTTGCGGTACTGATATGGATAGTTGCAGCACCGATATGGACAGTTATTCTCGTACTGATACTTTTTTGAGTATCAGTCTGAGGATGATTTGCGGCACTGATATGGACAGTTGCGGCACTGATATGGATAGTTGCGGCACCGATATGGACAGTTGCGGCACCGATATGGACAGTTGCGGCACTGATATGGATAGTTGCGGCACCGATATGGACAGTTGCGGCACTGATATGGATAGTTGCGGCACTGATTTGGATAGTTGCGGCACTGAAATGGACAGTTGCGGCACTGATATGGACAGTTGCGGCACTGATATGGATAGTTGCGGCACCGATATGGACAGTTGCGGCACTGATTTGGATAGTTGCGGCACTGATATGGATAGTTGCGGTACTGATATGGACATTTGCGGCACCGATATGGACAGTTGCCGCACCGATATGGACAGTTGCGGTACTGATATGGATAGTTGCAGCACCGATATGGACAGTTATTCTCGTACTGATACTTTTTGAGTATCAGTCTGAGGATGATTTGCGGCACTGATATGGACAGTTGCGGCACTCGATATGGACAGTTGCGGCACCGATATGAACAGTTGCGGCACTGTAATGGACATTTGCGGCACCGATATGGACAGTTGCGGCACTGTTATGGATAGTTGCGAGCACTGATAAGGACAGTTGCGGCACCGATATGGACAGTTGCGGCACTGATAAGGACAGTTGCGGCACAGATATTGACAGTTGCGGTACTGATATGGATAGTTGCGGCACCGATATGGACAGTTATCCTCGTACTGATACTTTTTGAGTATCAGTCTGAGGATGATTTGCGGCACCGATATGGACAGTTGCGGCACCGATATGGACAGTTGCGGCACCGATAAGGACAGTTGCGGCACTGATATGGATAGTTGCGGCACCGATATGGACTGTTGCGGCACCGATATGGACAGTTATCCTCGTACTGATACTTTTTGAGTATCAGTCTGAGGATGATTTGCGGCACTGATATGGACAGTTGCGGCACTGATATGGATAGTTGCGGCACCGATATGGACAGTTGCGGCACCGATAAGGACAGTTGCGGCACTGATATGGATAGTTGCGGCACCGATATGGACTGTTGCGGCACCGATATGAACAGTTATCCTCGTACTGATACTTTTTGAGTATCAGTCTGAGGATGATTTGCGGCACTGATATGGACAGTTGCGGCACTGATATGAATAGTTGCGGCACCGATATGGACAGTTGCGGCACCGATAAGGACAGTTGCGGCACTGATATGGACAGTTGCGGCACTGATATTGACAGTTGTGGCACTGATATGGATAGTTGAGGCACTGATTTGGATAGTTGCGGCACTCATAGGAACAGTTATCCTCGTACTGATACTTTTTGAGTATCAGTCTGAGGATGATTTTCGGCACTGATATGGACATTTGCGGCACTGATATGGACAGTTGCGGCACTGATATGGACAGTTGCGGCACTGATATGGATAGTTGCGGCACTGATATGGATAGTTGCGGTACTGATATGGATAGTTGCGGCACTGATATGGATAGTTGCGGTACTGATATGGATAGTTGCGGTACTGATATGGATAGTTGCGGCACTGATATGGATAGTTGCGGCACTGATATGGATAGTTGCGGCACCGATATGGATAGTGGCGGCACTGATATGGACAGTTGAGGCACTGATTTGGATAGTTGCGGCACTCATAGGAACAGTTATCCTCGTACTGATACTTTTTTGAGTATCAGTCTGAAGATGATTTGCGGCACTGATATGGACAGTTGCGGCACTGATATTGACATTTGCGGCACCGATATGGACAGTTGCGGCACTGTTATGGATAGTTGCGGCACTGATAAGGACAGTTGCGGCACCGATATGGACAGTTGCGGCACTGATAAGGACAGTTGCGGCACAGATATTGACAGTTGCGGTACTGATATGGATAGTTGCGGCACCGATATGGACAGTTATCCTCGTACTGATACTTTTTGAGTATCAGTCTGAGGATGATTTTGCGGCACCGATATGGACAGTTGCGGCACTGATATGGACAGTTGCGGCACCGATATGGACAGTTGCGGCACTGATATGGATAGTTGCGGCACCGATATGGACTGTTGCGGCACCGATATGGACAGTTATCCTCGTACTGATACTTTTGAGTATCAGTCTGAGGATGATTTGCGGCACTGATATGGACAGTTGCGGCACTGATATGGATAGTTGCGGCACCGATATGGACAGTTGCGGCACCGATATGGACAGTTGCGGCACTGATATGGATAGTTGCGGCACCGATATGGACAGTTGCGGCACCGATATGAACAGTTATCCTCGTACTGATACTTTTTTGAGTATCAGTCTGAGGATGATTTGCGGCACTGTTATGGACAGTTGCGGCACTGATATGGATAGTTGCGGCACCGATATGGACAGTTGCGGCACCGATATGGACAGTTGCGGCACTGATATGGACAGTTGCGGCACTGATATGGACAGTTGTGGCACTGATATGGATAGTTGAGGCACTGATTTGGATAGTTGCGGCACTCATAGGAACAGTTATCCTCGTACTGATACTTTTTTGAGTATCAGTCTGAGGATGATTTTCGGCACTGATATGGACATTTGCGGCACCGATATGGACAGTTGCGGCACTGATATGGACAGTTGCGGCACCGATATGGACAGTTGCGGCACTGATATGGATAGTTGCGGCACTGATATGGACAGTTGCGGCACTGATATGGATAGTTGCGGTACTGATATGGATAGTTGCGGTACTGATATGGATAGTTGCGGCACTGATATGGATAGTTGCGGTACTGATATGGATAGTTGCGGCACTGATATGGATAGTTGCGGCACTGATATGGACAGTTGCGGCACTGATATGGACAGTTGCGGCACTCATACGAACAGTTATCCTCGTACTGATACTTTTTTGAGTATCAGTCTGAAGATGATTTGCGGCACTGATATGGACAGTTGCGGCACTGATATGGACATTTGCGGCACCGATATGGACAGTTGCAGCACCGATAAGGACAGTTGCGGCACTGATATGGATAGTTGCAGCACCGATATGGACAGTTATCCTCGTACTGATACTTTTTGAGTATCAGTCTGAGGATGATTTGCGGCACTGATATGGACAGTTGCGGCACTGATATGGACAGTTGCGGCACCGATATGAACAGTTGCGGCACTGTATATGGACATTTTGCGGCACCGATATGGACAGTTGCGGCACTGATATGGATAGTTGCGGCACTGATATGGACAGTTGCGGCACCGATATGGACAGTTGCGGCACTGATATGGACAGTTGCGGCACAGATATTGACAGTTGCGGTACTGATATGGATAGTTGCGGCACCGATATGGACAGTTATCCTCGTACTGATACTTTTTGAGTATCAGTCTGAGGATGATTTGCGGCACCGATATGGACAGTTGCGGCACCGATATGGACAGTTGCGGCACCGATATGGACAGTTGCGGCACTGATATGGATAGTTGCGGCACCGATATGGACTAGTTGCGGCACCGATATGGACAGTTATCCTCGTACTGATACTTTTTTGAGTATCAGTCTGAGGATGATTTGCGGCACTGATATGGACAGTTGCGGCACTGATATGGATAGTTGCGGCACCGATATGGACAGTTGCGGCACCGATAAGGACAGTTGCGGCACTGATATGGATAGTTGCGGCACCGATATGGACTGTTGCGGCACCGATATGGAACAGTTATCCTCGTACTGATACTTTTTTGAGTATCAGTCTGAGGATGATTTGCGGCACTGATATGGACAGTTGCGGCACTGATATGGACAGTTGCGGCACCGATATGGATAGTTGCGGCACCGATATGGACAGTTGCGGCACTGATATGGACAGTTGCGGCACTGATATTGACAGTTGTGGCACTGATATGGATAGTTGAGGCACTGATTTGGATAGTTGCGGCACTCATAGGGAACAGTTATCCTCGTACTGATACTTTTTTGAGTATCAGTCTGAGGATGATTTTGCGGCACTGATATGGACAGTTGCGGCACTGATATGGACAGTTGCGGCACTGATATGGACAGTTGCGGCACTGATATGGATAGTTGCGGCACTGATATGGATAGTTGCGGTACTGATATGGATAGTTGCGGCACTGATATGGATAGTTGCGGTACTGATATGGATAGTTGCGGTACTGATATGGATAGTTGCGGCACTGATATGGATAGTTGCGGCACTGATATGGATAGTTGCGGCACTGATATGGATAGTGGCGGCACTGATATGGACAGTTGAGGCACTGATTTGGATAGTTGCGGCACTCATAGGAACAGTTATCCTCGTACTGATACTTTTTGAGTATCAGTCTGAAGATGATTTGCGGCACTGATATGGACAGTTGCGGCATTGATATGGACATTTGCGGCACCGATATGGATAGTTGCAGCACCGATATGGACAGTTGCGGCACTGATATGGACAGTTGCGGCACTGATATGGATAGTTGCGGCACCGATATGGACAGTTGCGGCACTGATATGGACAGTTGCGGCACTGATATGGACAGTTGCGGCACTGATATGGACAGTTGCGGCACCGATATGGACAGTTGCGGCACTGATATGGACAGTTGCGGCACTCATACGAACAGTTATCCTCGTACTGATACTTTTTTGAGTATCAGTCTGAGGATGATTTGCGGCACTGTTATGGACAGTTGCGGCACTGATATGGACAGTTGCGGCACTGATATTGACAGTTGCGGCACCGATATGGACAGTTGCGGTACAGATATGGACAGTTGCGGTACTGATATGGATAGTTTCGGCACTGATATGGACAGTTGCGGCACTGATATGGACAGTTGCGGCACCGATATTGACAGTTGCGGCACCGATATGGATAGTTGCGGCACTGATATGGATAGTTGCGGCACCGATATGGATAGTTGCGGCACTGATATGGATAGTTGCGGCACTGATATTGACAGTTGCGGCACCGATATGGACAGTTGCGGCACCGATATGGACAGTTGCGGCACTGATATGGACAGTTGCGGCACTGATATGGATAGTTGCGGCACTGATATTGACAGTTGCGGCACCGATATGGATAGTTGCGGCACTGATATGGATAGTTGCGGCACCGATATGGATAGTTGCGGTACTGATATGGATAGTTGCGGTACCGATATGGACAGTTGCGGCACCGATATGGATAGTTGCGGCACTGATATGGATAGTTGCGGCACCGATATGGACAGTTGTGGCACCGATATGGACAGTTGCGGCACCATGCAATGGAAATAGGATGAATCTAACCTATTTCCATTTGCATTTGGATAGTTTCGGCACCGATATGGACAGTTATCCTCGTACTGATACTTTTTTGAGTATCAGTCTGAGGATGATTTGCGGCACTGATATGGACAGTTGCGGCACTGATATGGATAGTTGCGGCACCGATATGGACAGTTGCGGCGCCGATATAGACTGTTGCGGCACTGTTATGGACAGTTGCGGCACTGATATGGATAGTTGCGGTACCGATATGGACAGTTGCGGCACCGATATGGACAGTTGCGGCACCGATATGGACAGTTGCGGCACCATGCACCAGCAATGGAAATAGGATGAATCTAACCTATTTCCATTTGATTTGGATAGTTTCGGCACCGATATGGACAGTTATCCTCGTACTGATACTTTTTTGAGTATCAGTCTGAGGATGATTTGCGGCACTGATATGGACAGTTGCGGCACTGATATGGATAGTTGCGGCACCGATATGGACAGTTGCGGCACCGATATTGACAGTTGCGGCACCGATATGGATAGTTGCGGCACTGATATGGATAGTTGCGGCACTGATATGGACAGTTGCGGCACTGATATGGACAGTTGCGGCACTGATATGGATAGTTGCGGTACTGATATGGATAGTTGCGGTACTGATATGGATAGTTGCGGCACTGATATGGATAGTTGCGGTACTGATATGGATAGTTGCGGTACTGATATGGATAGTTGCGGCACTGATATGGATAGTTGCGGTACTGATATGGATAGTTGCGGCACTGATATGGATAGTGGCGGTACTGATATGGACAGTTGAGGCACTGATTTGGATAGTTGCGGCACTCATAGGAACAGTTATCCTCGTACTGATACTTTTTTGAGTATCAGTCTGAGGATGATTTTGCGGCACTGATATGGACAGTTGCGGCACTGATATTGACATTTGCGGCACCGATATGGACAGTTGCAGCACCGATAAGGACAGTTGCGGCACTGATATGGACAGTTGCGGCACTGATATGGATAGTTGCGGCACCGATATGGACTGTTGCGGCACCGATAAGGACAGTTGCGGCACTGATATGGACAGTTGCGGCACTGATATTGACAGTTGCGGCACCGATATGGATAGTTGCGGTACTGATATGGATAGTTTTGGGCACCGATATGGACAGTTATCCTCGTACTGATACTTTTTTGAGTATCAATCTGAGGATGATTTTCGGCACTGATATGGACATTTGCGGCACTGATATGGACAGTTGCGGCACTGATATTGACAGTTGCGGCACCGATATGGACAGTTGCGGTACAGATATGGACAGTTACGGTACTGATATGGATAGTTTCGGCACTGATATGGACAGTTGCGGCACTGATATTGACAGTTGCGGCACCGATATTGACAGTTGCGGCACCGATATGGACAGTTGCGGTACTGATATGGATAGTTTCGGCACCGATATGGACAGTTGCGGCACTGATATGGATAGTTGCGGCATTGATATTGACAGTTGCGGCACCGATATGGAAAGTTGCGGCACCGATATGGACAGTTGCGGCACTGATATGGATAGTTGCGGTACTGATATGGATAGTTGCGGTACTGATATGGATAGTTGCGGTACTGATATGGATAGTTGCGGTACTGATATGGATAGTTGCGGCACTGATATGGATAGTTGCGGTACTGATATGGATAGTTGCGGTACTGATATGGATAGTTGCGGCACTGATATGGATAGTTGCGGTACTGATATGGATAGTTGCGGCACCGATATGGACAGTTGTGGCACCGATAAGGACAGTTGCGGCACCATGCACCAGCAATGGAAATAGGATGAATCTAACCTATTTCCATTTGCATTTGGATAGTTTCGGCACCGATATGGACAGTTATCCTCGTACTGATACTTTTTTGAGTATCAGTCTGAGGATGATTTGCGGCACTGATATGGACAGTTGCGGCACTGATATGGACAGTTGCGGCACCGATATGGACAGTTGCGGCACCGATATGGACAGTTGCGGCACTGTTATGGACAGTTGCGGCACTGATATGGACAGTTGCGGCACCGATATGGACAGTTGCGGCACCGATATGGACAGTTGCGGCACCGATAAGGACAGTTGCGGCACCATGCACCAGCAATGGAAATAGGATGAATCTAACCTATTTCCATTTGCATTTGGATAGTTTCGGCACCGATATGGACAGTTATCCTCGTACTGATACTTTTTTTGAGTATCAGTCTGAGGATGATTTGCGGCACTGATATGGAGAGTTGCGGCACTGATATGGATAGCTGCGGCACCGATATGGACAGTTGCGGCACCGATATGGACAGTTGCGGCACCGATATGGATAGTTGCGGCACCGATATGGACAGTTGCGGCACCGATATGGACAGTTGCGGCACCGATATGGACAGTTGCGGCACCGATATGGACAGTTGCGGCACCGATATGGACAGTTGCGGCACTGATATTGATGGTTGCGGTACCGATATGGACAGTTGCGGCACTGATATGGATAGTTGCGGCACTCATACGAACAGTTATCCTCGTACTGATACTTTTTTGAGTATCAATCTGAGGATGATTTGCGGCACTGATATGGACATTTGCGGCACTGATATGGACAGTTGCGGCACTGATATTGACAGTTGCGGCACCGATATGGACAGTTGCGGTACAGATATGGACAGTTGCGGTACTGATATGGATAGTTTCGGCACTGATATGGACAGTTGCGGCACTGATATTGACAGTTGCGGCACCGATATTGACAGTTGCGGCACCGATATGGACAGTTGCGGTACTGATATGGATAGTTTCGGCACTGATATGGACAGTTGCGGCACCGATATGGACAGTTGCGGCACTGATATGGACAGTTGCGGCACCGATATGGACAGTTGCGGCACCGATATGGACAGTTGCGGCACCGATATGGATAGTTGCGGTACTGATATGGATAGTTGCGGTACTGATATGGATAGTTGCGGTACTGATATGGATAGTTGCGGTACTGATATGGATAGTTGCGGCACTGATATGGATAGTTGCGGTACTGATATGGATAGTTGCGGTACTGATATGGATAGTTGCGGCACTGATATGGATAGTTGCGGTACTGATATGGATAGTTGCGGCACCGATATGGACAGTTGTGGCACCGATAAGGACAGTTGCGGCACCATGCACCAGCAATGGAAATAGGATGAATCTAACCTATTTCCATTTGGGCACTGATTTGGATAGTTTCGGCACCGATATGGACAGTTATCCTCGTACTGATACTTTTTTTGAGTATCAGTCTGAGGATGATTTGCGGCACTGATATGGACAGTTGCGGCAATGATATGGATAGTTGCGGCACCGATATGGACAGTTGCGGCGCCGATATGGACTGTTGCGGCACTGTTATGGACAGTTGCGGCACTGATATGGATAGTTGCGGCACCGATATGGACAGTTGCCGCACCGATATGGACAGTTGTGGCACCGATAAGGACAGTTGCGGCACCATCACCAGCAATGGAAATAGGATGAATCTAACCTATTTCCATTTGCATTTGGATAGTTTCGGCACCGATATGGACAGTTATCCTGTACTGATACTTTTTTGAGTATCAGTCTGAGGATGATTTGCGGCACTGATATGGAGAGTTGCGGCACTGATATGGATAGCTGCGGCACCGATATGGACAGTTGCGGCACCGATATTGACAGTTGCGGCACCGATATGGATAGTTGCGGCACTGATATGGATAGTTGCGGCACCGATATGGACAGTTGCGGCACCGATATGGACAGTTGCGGCACCTGAAATGGACAGTTGCGGCACCGATATGGACAGTTGCGGCACTGATATTGATAGTTGCGGCACCGATATGGACAGTTGCGGCACTGATATGGATAGTTGGGGGCACTGATATGGACAGTTATCCTCGTACTGATACTTTTTTGAGTATCAATCTGAGGATGATTTTCGGCACTGATATGGACATTTGCGGCACTGATATGGACAGTTGCGGCACTGATATTGACAGTTGCGGCACCGATATGGACAGTTGCGGTACAGATATGGACAGTTGCGGTACTGATATGGATAGTTTGCGGCACCGATATGGACAGTTGCGGCACTGATATTGACAGTTGCGGCACTGATATTGAAAGTTGCGGCACCGATATGGACAGTTGCGGTACTGATATGGATAGTTTCGGCACCGATATGGACAGTTGCGGCACTGATATGGATAGTTGCGGCACTGATATTGACAGTTGCGGCACCGATATGGAAAGTTGCGGCACCGATATGGACAGTTGCGGCACTGATATGGATAGTTGCGGTACTGATATGGATAGTTGCGGCACTGATATGGATAGTTGCGGTACTGATATGGATAGTTGCGGCACTGATATGGATAGTTGCGGCACTGATATGGATAGTTGCGGTACTGATATGGATAGTTGCGGTACTGATATGGATAGTTGCGGCACTGATATGGATAGTTGCGGCACTGATATGGATAGTTGCGGCACTGATATGGACAGTTGTGGCACCGATAAGGACAGTTGCGGCACCATGCACCAGCAATGGAAATAGGATGAATGTAACCTATTTGCGCACTTGCATTTGGATAGTTTCGGCACCGATATGGACAGTTATCCTCGTACTGATACTTTTTTGAGTATCAGTCTGAGGATGATTTGCGGCACTGATATGGACAGTTGCGGCAACGATATGGATAGTTGCGGCACCGATATGGACAGTTGCGGCGCCGATATGGACTGTTGCGGCACTGTTATGGACAGTTGCGGTACTGATATGGATAGTTGCGGCACCGATATGGACAGTTGCCGCACCGATATGGACAGTTGTGGCACCGATAAGGACAGTTGCGGCACCATGCACCCAGCAATGGAAATAGGATGAATCTAACCTATTTCCATTTGCATTTGGATAGTTTCGGCACCGATATGGACAGTTATCCTCGTACTGATACTTTTTTGAGTATCAGTCTGAGGATGATTTGCGGCACTGATATGGAGAGTTGCGGCACTGATATGGATAGCTGCGGCACCGATATGGACAGTTGCGGCACCGATATGAACAGTTGCGGCACCGATATGGACAGTTGCGGCACCGATATGGACAGTTGCGGCACCGATATTGACAGTTGCGGCACCGATATGGATAGTTGCGGCACTGATATGGATAGTTGCGGCACCGATATGGACAGTTGCGGCACCGATATGAACAGTTGCGGCACCGATATGGACAGTTGCGGCACCGATATGGACAGTTGCGGCACTGATATTGATAGTTGCGGCACCGATATGGACAGTTGCGGCACTGATATGGATAGTTGGGGCACTGATATGGACAGTTGCGGCACTGATATGGACAGTTGCGGCACTGATATGGATAGTGGCGGTACTGATATGGACAGTTGCGGCACCGATATGGACTGTTGCGGCACCGATAAGGACAGTTGCGGCACTGATATGGACAGTTGCGGCACTGATATTGACAGTTGCGGCACCGATATGGACAGTTGCGGTACTGATATGGATAGTTTGCGGCACCGATATGGACAGTTGCGGCACTGATATTGACAGTTGCTGCACCGATATGGACAGTTGCGGTACTGATATGGATAGTTTCGGCACTGATATTGACAGTTGCGGCACCGATATGTACAGTTGCGGTACTGATATGGATAGTTTCGGCACCGATATGGACAGTTATCCTCGTACTGATACTTTTTTGAGTATCAGTCTGAGGATGATTTTCGGCACTGATATGGACATTTGCGGCACCGATATGGAAAGTTGCTGCACTGATATGGATAGTTGCGGTACTGATATGGACAGTTGAGGCACCGATATGGACAGTTGCGGCACTGATATGGACAGTTGAGGCACTGATTTGGATAGTTGCGGCACTCATAGGAACAGTTATCCTCGTACTGATACTTTTTTGAGTATTAGTCTTAGGATGATTTGCGGCACCGATATGGACAGTTGCGGCACCGATATGGACAGTTGCGGCACCGATATGGACAGTTGCTGCACCGATATTGACAGTTGCGGCACCGATATGGACAGTTGCGGTACTGATATGGATAGTTTCGGCACCGATATGGACAGTTGCGGCACTGATATTGACAGTTGCTGCACCGATATGGACAGTTGCGGTACTGATATGGATAGTTTCGGCACTGATATTGACAGTTGCGGCACCGATATGTACAGTTGCGGTACTGATATGGATAGTTTCGGCACCGATATGGACAGTTATCCTCGTACTGATACTTTTTTGAGTATCAGTCTGAGGATGATTTTCGGCACTGATATGGACATTTGCGGCACCGATATGGAAAGTTGCTGCACTGATATGGATAGTTGCGGTACTGATATGGACAGTTGAGGCACCGATATGGACAGTTGCGGCACTGATATGGACAGTTGAGGCACTGATTTGGATAGTTGCGGCACTCATAGGAACAGTTATCCTCGTACTGATACTTTTTTGAGTATTAGTCTTAGGATGATTTGCGGCACCGATATGGACAGTTGCGGCACCGATATGGACAGTTGCGGCACCGATATGGACAGTTGCGGCACTGATATTGATAGTTGCGGCACCGATATAGACAGTTGCGGCACTGATATGGACAGTTGCGGCACTGATATTGACAGTTGCGGCACCGATATGGATAGTTGCGGCACTGATAAGGACAGTTGCAGCACCGATAAGGACAGTTGCGGCACTGATATGGATAGTTGCGGCACCGATATGGACTGTTGCGGCACCGATAAGGACAGTTGCGGCACTGATATGGACAGTTGCGGCACTGATATTGACAGTTGCGGCACCGATATGGACAGTTGCGGTACTGATATGGATAGTTTCGGCACCGATATGGACAGTTGCGGCACCGATATGGACAGTTGCGGCACCGATATGGACAGTTGCGGAACTGATATTGATAGTTGCGGCACCGATATGGACAGTTGCGGCACTGATATGGATAGTTGGGGCATAGAAAAGATGCACCCAGTGAATTTGATGAACCTCGTCTTTGTGACCACTTTTCGAAACATAGAAAAGGTGTACCCAGTGAGATTTCGAAACCTCGTCTTTGTGACCACTTTTCGAAACATAGAAAAGGTGTACCCAGTGAGATTTCGAAACCTCGTCTTTGTGACCACTTTTCGGAACATAGAAAAGATGCACCAGTGAATTTGATGAACCTCGTTTTTGTGACCACTTTTCGGAACATAGAAAAGGTGTACCCAGTGAATTTGATGAACCTCGTCTTTGTGACCACTTTTCGGAACATAGAAAAGATGCACCCAGTGAATTTGATGAACCTCGTCTTTGTGACCACTTTTCGAAACATAGAAAAGGTGTACCCAGTGAGATTTCGAAACCTCGTCTTTGTGACCACTTTTCGGAACATAGAAAAGATGCACCCAGTGAGATTTCGAAACCTCGTCTTTGTGACCACTTTTCGGAACATAGAAAAGGTGTACCCAGTGAATTTGATGAACCTCGTCTTTGTGACCACTTTTCGGAACATAGAAAAGATGCACCAGTGAATTTGATGAACCTCGTTTTTGTGACCACTTTTCGGAACATAGAAAAAGGTGTACCCAGTGAATTTGATGAACCTCGTCTTTGTGACCACTTTTCGGAACATAGAAAAGATGCACCCAGTGAATTTGATGAACCTCGTCTTTGTGACCACTTTTCGAAACATAGAAAAGGTGTACCCAGTGAGATTTCGAAACCTCGTCTTTGTGACCACTTTTCGGAACATAGAAAAGATGCACCCAGTGAGATTTCGAAACCTCGTCTTTGTGACCACTTTTCGGAACATAGAAAAGGTGTACCCAGTGAATTTGATGAACCTCGTCTTTGTGACCACTTTTCGGAACATAGAAAAAGATGCACCCAGTGAATTTGATGAACCTCGTCTTTGTGACCACTTTTCGAAACATAGAAAAGGTATACCCTGTGAGATTTCGAAACCTCGTTTTTGTGACCACTTTTCGGAACATAGAAAAGGTGTACCCAGTGAGATTTCGAAACCTCGTCTTTGTGACCACTTTTCGAAACATAGAAAAGGTGTACCCAGTGAGATTTCGAAACCTCGTCTTTGTGACCACTTTTCGGAACATAGAAAAGATGCACCCAGTGAATTTGATGAACCTCGTCTTTGTGACCACTTTTCGGAACATAGAAAAGATGCACCCAGTGAATTTGATGAACCTCGTCTTTGTGACCACTTTTCGGAACATAGAAAAGATGCACCCAGTGAGATTTCGAAACCTCGTCTTTGTGACCACTTTTCGGAACATAGAAAAGGTGTACCCAGTGAATTTGATGAACCTCGTCTTTGTGACCACTTTTCGGAACATAGAAAAGATGCACCCAGTGAGATTTCGAAACCTCGTCTTTGTGACCACTTTTCGGAACATAGAAAAGATGCACCCAGTGAATTTGATGAACCTCGTCTTTGTGACCACTTTTCGAAACATAGAAAAGGTGTACCCAGTGAGATTTCGAAACCTCGTTTTTGTGACCACTTTTCGGAACATAGAAAAGATGCACCCAGTGAATTTGATGAACCTCGTCTTTGTGACCACTTTTCGAAACATAGAAAAGGTGTACCCAATGAGATTTCGAAACCTCGTCTTTGTGACCACTTTTCGGAACATAGAAAAGGTGTACCCAGTGAATTTGATGAACCTCGTCTTTGTGACCACTTTTCGGAACATAGAAAAGATGCACCCAGTGAATTTGATGAACCTCGTCTTTGTGACCACTTTTCGGAACATAGAAAAGATGCACCCAGTGAGATTTCGAAACCTCGTCTTTGTGACCACTTTTCGGAACATAGAAAAGGTGTACCCAGTGAATTTGATGAACCTCGTCTTTGTGACCACTTTTTCGAAACATAGAAAAGGTTACCCAGTGAATTTGATGAACCTCGTCTTTGTAACCACTTTTCGGAACATAGAAAAGATGCACCCAGTGAATTTGATGAACCTCGTTTTTGTGACCACTTTTCGGAACATAGAAAAGGTGTACCCAGTGAATTTGATGAACCTCGTCTTTGTGACCACATTTCGGAACATAGAAAAGATGCACCCAGTGAATTTGATGAACCTCGTCTTTGTGACCACTTTTCGGAACATAGAAAAGATGCACCCAGTGAGATTTCGAAACCTCGTCTTTGTGACCCTTTTTCGGAACATAGAAAAGGTGTACCCAGTGAGATTTCGAAACCTCGTCTTTGTGACCACTTTTCGGAAACATAGAAAAGATGTACCCAGTGAATTTGATGAACCTCGTCTTTGTGACCACTTTTCGGAACATAGAAAAGATGCACCAGTGAATTTGATGAACCTCGTTTTTGTGACCACTGTTCGAACATAGAAAAGGTGTACCCAGTGAATTTGATGAACCTCGTCTTTGTGACCACTTTTCGGAACATAGAAAAGATGCACCCAGTGAATTTGATGAACCTCGTCTTTGTGACCACTTTTCGAAACATAGAAAAGGTGTACCCAGTGAGATTTCGAAACCTCGTCTTTGTGACCACTTTTCGGAACATAGAAAAGATGCACCCAGTGAGATTTCGAAACCTCGTCTTTGTGACCACTTTTCGGAACATAGAAAAGGTGTACCCAGTGAATTTGATGAACCTCGTCGTTGTGACCACTTTTCGGAACATAGAAAAGATGCACCCAGTGAATTTGATGAACCTCGTCTTTGTGACCACTTTTCGAAACATAGAAAAGGTATACCCTGTGAGATTTCGAAACCTCGTTTTTGTGACCACTTTTCGGAACATAGAAAAGGTGTACCCAGTGAGATTTCGAAACCTCGTCTTTGTGACCACTTTTCGAAACATAGAAAAGGTGTACCCAGTGAGATTTCGAAACCTCGTCTTTGTGACCACTTTTTCGGAACATAGAAAAAATGCACCCAGTGAATTTGATGAACCTCGTCATTGTGACCACTTTTCGAGAACATAGAAAAGATGCACCCAGTGAATTTGATGAACCTCGTCTTTGTGACCACTTTTCGAAACATAGAAAAGGTGTACCCAGTGAGATTTCGAAACCTCGTCTTTGTGACCACTTTTCGGAACATAGAAAAGGTGTACCCAGTGAATTTGATGAACCTCGTCTTTGTGACCACTTTTCGAAACATAGAAAAGATGCACCCAGTGAGATTTCGAAACCTCGTCTTTGTGACCACTTTTCGGAACATAGAAAAGATGCACCCAGTGAATTTGATGAACCTCGTCTTTGTGACCACTTTTCGAAACATAGAAAAGGTGTACCCAGTGAGATTTCGAAACCTCGTTTTTGTGACCACTTTTTCGGAACATAGAAAAGATGCACCCAGTGAATTTGATGAACCTCGTCTTTGTGACCACATTTTCGAAACATAGAAAAGGTGTACCCAATGAGATTTCGAAACCTCGTTTTTGTGACCACTTTTCGGAACATAGAAAAGGTGCACCCAGTGAATTTTATGAACCTCGTCTTTGTGACCACTTTTTCCGGAACATAGAAAAGATGCACCCAGTGAATTTGATGAACCTCGTCTTTGTGACCACTTTTTCGGAACATAGAAAAGATGCACCCAGTGAGATTTCGAAACCTCGTCTTTGTGACCACTTTTCGGGACATAGAAAAGGTGTACCCAGTGAATTTGATGAACCTCGTCTTTGTGACCACTTTTCGAAACATAGAAAAGGTTACCCAGTGAATTTGATGAACCTCGTCTTTGTAACCACTTTTCGGAACATAGAAAAGATGCACCCAGTGAATTTGATGAACCTCGTCTTTGTGACCACATTTTCGGAACATAGAAAAGATGCACCCAGTGAATTTGATGAACCTCGTTTTTGTGACCACTTTTCGGAACATAGAAAAGATGCACCCAGTGAGATTTCGAAACCTGGTCTTTGTGACCCCTTTTTCGAAACATAGAAAAGGTTACCCAGTGAATTTGATGAACCTCGTCTTTGTAATTACTTTTCGGAACATAGAAAAGATGCACCCAGTGAATTTGATGAACCTCGTCTTTGTGACCACTTTTCCGGAACATAGAAAAGATGCACCCAGTGAATTTGATGAACCTCGTTTTTGTGACCACTTTTCGGAACATAGAAAGATGCACCCAGTGAGATTTCGAAACCTCGTCTTTGTGACCCTTTTTCGGAACATAGAAAAGGTGTACCCAGTGAGATTTCGAAACCTCATATGATTTGCCGCAATGGAAATAGGATGAATCTAACCTATTTCCATTTGCGGCACCTCGATATATAAACAGTTGCGGCACTGATATGGACATTTGCGGCACCGATATGGACAGTTGCGGCACTGTTATGGACAGTTGCGGCACTGATATGGATAGTTGCGGCACCGATATGGACAGTTGCGGCACTGATATGGATAGTTGCGGCACCGATATGGATAGTTGCGGCACCGATATGGACAGTTGCGGCACCGATATGGACAGTTGCGGTACTGATATGGATAGTTGCGGCACTGATATTGACAGTTGCGGCACCGATATGGATAGTTGCGGCACTGATATTGACAGTTGCGGCACTCAAACGAACAGTTATCCTCGTACGGATACTTTTTTGAGTATCAGTCTGAGGATGATTTGCGGCACTGATATGGACAGTTGCGGCACTGATATGGATAGTTGCGGCACTGATATGGACAGTTGCGGCACCGATATAGACAGTTGCGGCACCGATATGGACAGTTGCGGCACCGATATGTACAGTTGCAGCACTGATATGGATAGTTGCGGCACCGATATGGACAGTTGCGGCACCGATATGGACAGTTGCGGCACCGATATGGACAGTTGCGGCACCGATATGGACAGTTTCGGCACTGATATGGATAGTTGCGGTACCGATATGGACAGTTGCGGCACCGATATGGACAGTTGCGGCACCGATATGGATAGTTGCGGTACTGATATGGATAGTTGCGGCACTGATATGGACAGTTGCGGCACCGATATGGACAGTTGCGGCACTGATATGGACAGTTGCGGCACTCATACGAACAGTTATCCTCGTACTGATACTTTTTTTTGAGTATCAGTCTGAGGATGATTTGCGGCACTGATATGGACATTTGCGGCACCGATATGGACAGTTGCGGCACTGATATGGACAGTTGCGGCACTGATATGGATAGTTGCGGCACCGATATGGACAGTTGCGGCACCGATATGTACAGTTGCGGCACTGATATGGATAGTTGCGGCACCGATATGGACAGTTGCGGCACCGATATGGACAGTTGCGGCACTGATATTGACAGTTGCGGCACTGATATGGATAGTTGCGGCACCGATATGGACAGTTGCGGCACTGATATGGATAGTTGCGGCACCGATATGGACAGTTGCGGCACCGATATGGACAGTTGCGGTACCGATATGGACAGTTGCGGCACTGATATGGATAGTTGCGGCACCGATATGGACAGTTGCGGCACCGATATGGACAGTTGCGGCACTGATAAGGGACAGTTGCGGCACCGATATGGACAGTTGCGGCACTGATAATGGGACAGTTGCGGCACTGATATTGACAGTTGCGGCCCCGATATGGATAGTTACGGCACTGATATGGACAGTTGCGGCACCGATATGGATAGTTGCGGCACCGATATGGGATAGTTGCGGCACCGATATGGACAGTTGCGGCACCGATATGGACAGTTGCGGTACTGATATGGACAGTTGCGGCACCGATATGGACAGTTGCGGCACTGATATGGACAGTTGCGGCACCGATATGGACAGTTGCGGCACCGATATGGACAGTTGCGGCACCGATATGGACAGTTGCGGCACTCATACGAACAGTTATCCTCGTACTGATACTTTATATCAGTTTGAGGATGATTTGCGGCACCGATATGGACAGTTGCGGCACTGATATGGACAGTTGCGGCACCGATATGGACAGTTGCGGCACCGATATGGACAGTTGCGGCACCGATATGGACAGTTGCGGCACCTTTGATATGAACAGTTATCCTCGTACTGATACTTTTTGAGTATCAGTCTGAGGATGATTTGCGGCACTGATATGGACAGTTGCGGCACCGATATGGACAGTTGCGGCACCATGCACCAGCAATGGAAATAGGATGAATCTAACCTATTTCCATTTGCGAGATAAGTTTGTTCATCTAAATCAGCCGATACATGTGGTATCGGACAATATAGAGTTGCAAAAATGGAAATGGGATGAATCTAACCTATTTCCATTGGCGAGATAAGTTTGTTCAGTCAAACAGCCGATACATATGGTTGCGGCAATGGAAATAGGATGAATCTAACCTATTTCCATTTGCGAGATAAATTTGTTCATCTTAACAGCCGATACATTTGGTTACGGCAATGGAAATAGGATGAATCTAACCTATTTCCATGGCCGAGATAAGTTTGTTCCAGTCCAAATAGCCGATACATATGGTTGCGCAATGGAAATAGGGATGAATCTAACCTATTTCCTATGGCCGAGATAAGTTTGTTTAGTCAAACAGCCGATTCATATGGTTTGCCGCAATGGAAATAGGATAAATCTAACCTATTTCCATTTGCGAGATAAATTTGTTCTTCTAAACAGCCGATAGGGACATTTGGTTACGTCAATGGAAATAGGATGAATCTAACCCTATTTCCATGGCCGAGATAAGTTTGTTCAGTCAAATAGCCGATGCATATGGTTGCGGCAATGGAAATAGGATGAATCTATTTCCATTGCCGAGGTAAATTTGTTATTGGCGGCACTGATATGGACAGTTGCGGCACTCATACGAACAGCTATCCTCGGACTGATACTTTTTTGAGTATCAGTCTGAGGATGATTTGCGGCACTGATATGGACAGTTGCGGCACCGATATGGACAGTTGCGGCACCGATAAGGACAGTTGCGGCACTGATATGGACAGTTGCGGCACTGATATGGATAGTTTCGGCACCGATATGGACAGTTATCCTCGTACTGATACTTTTTTGAGTATCAGTCTGAGGATGATTTGCGGCACTGATATGGACAGTTGCGACACTGATATGGATAGTTGCGGCACCGATATGGATAGTTGCGGCACCGATATGGACAGTTGCGGCACTGATATGGATGGTTGCGGCACCGATATGGACAGTTGCGGCACCGATATGGACAGTTGCGGTACTGATATGGACTGTTGCGGAACTGATATGGATAGTTGCGGCACCGATATGGACAGTTGCGGCACCGATATGGACAGTTGCGGCACTGATAAGGACAGTTGCGGCACTGATCATGGACAGTTGCGGCACTGATATTGACAGTTATGCATGTACTGATAAGAGGTAGTTTCAAGCACCAGTATGAATGAGTTGCGGCACCGTTATGGACAGTTGCGGCACTGATATTGACAGTTGCGGCACCGATATGGATAGTTGCGGCACCGATATGGACCAGTTGCGGCACCGATATGGATAGTTGCGGCACCGATATGGACGGTTGCGGCATCGATATGGACGGTTGCTGCACCGATAAAGATGGTTGCGGCAATGCTTGGATAGTTGCGGCTCCGATGTGGACAGTTGCCGGCACCGATATGGACAGTTGCGGCGGTGCGTAAGGACAGTTGCCGCACGATAAGGGATAGTTTCGGCACCGATATAGATGGTTGCGGCACTGATATGGACGGTTGCGGCACTGAGTATTGACAGTTGAGGCACCATTTGCAATCGTTGAGGCACCGTTATGGACAGTTACGGCACCATATGGATGGTTGCGGCACCGATATGGACAGTTGGCTGCACTGTTGTGCCGACAGTTGCGGCGCCGTTATGGACAGTTGCTGCACCGGTAAAGATGGTTACGCACTGATATGGATATGTTGCGGCACCGATGTGGACCAGTTGCGGCACCGATATGGTTGGTTACGCGGCGCTGTAGAGGACAGTTGCGG
>JAKIJQ010000545.1:0-31815 GCA_023373905.1 Rhizoglyphus robini | reverse complement strand
TTGCGGCACCGATATGGACAGTTGCGGCACCGATATGGACAGTTTCGGCACTGATATGGATAGTTGGGGGCACCGATATGGACAGTTGCGGCACCGATATGGACAGTTGAGGCACTCATACGAACAGTTATCCTCGTACTGATACTTTTTTGAGTATCAGTCCGAGGATGAGTTGCGGCACTGATATGGACAGTTGCGGCACTGATATGGATAGTTGCGGCCCCGATATGGACAATTGCGTCACCGATATGGACAGTTGCGGCACCGACATGGACAGTTGCGTCACCGATATGGACAGTTTCGGCACTGATATGGATAGTTGCGGCACCGATATGGACAGTTGCAGCACTCATACGAACATTTATTCTCGTACTGATACTTTTTTGACTATCATTCTGAGGATGATTTGCGGCACTGATATGGACATTTGCGGCACTGATATTGACAGTTGCGGCACTGATATGGATAGTTGCGGCCCCGATATGGACAATTGCGTCACCGATATGGACAGTTGCGGCACCGATATGGACAGTTGCGGCACCGATATGGACAGTTTCGGCACCGATATGGACAGTTGCGGCACTGATATGGACAGTTGCGGCACTGATATTGACAGTTGCGGCACTGATATGGATAGTTGCGGCCCCGATATGGACAATTGCGTCACCGATATGGACAGTTGCGGCACCGATTTGGACAGTTGCGGCACCGATATGGACAGTTTCGGCACCGATATTGACAGTTGCGGCACTGATATGGATAGTTGCGGCACCGATATGGACAGTTGCGGCACCGATATGGACAGTTTCGGCACCGATATGGACAGTTGCGGCACCGATATGGACAGTTGCGGCACTGATATTGACAGTTGCGGCACTGATATGGATAGTTGCGGCACCGATATGGACGGTTGCGGCCCGATATGGACAATTGCGTCACCGATATGGACAGTTGCGGCACCGATATGGACAGTTGCGGCACTGATATTGACGGTTGCGGCACTGATATGGATAGTTGCGGCACCGATATGGACAGTTGCGGCACCGATATGGACAGTTGCGGCACCGATATGGACAGTTGCGGAAATGAAAATAGGATGAATCTAACCTATTTCCATGGCCGAGATAAGTTTGTTCAGTCAAACAGCCGATACATATGGTTGCGGCAATAGAAATAGGATGAATCTAATCTATTTCCATGGCCGAGATAAATTTGTTCAGTCAAACAGCCGATACATATGGTTGCGGCAATGGAAATAGGATGAATCTAACCTATTTCCATGGCCGAGATAAGCTTGTTCAATCAAATAGCCGATACATACGGTATCGGCCAATATAGAGTTGCGGCACTGATATGGACAGTTGCGGCACTGATATTGACAGTTGCGGCACTGATATGGATAGTTGCGATACTGATATTGACAGTTGAGGCACTCATACGAACAGTTATCCTCGTACTGATACTTTTTTGAGTATCAGCCCGAGGATGAGTTGCGGCACAGATATGGACAGTTGCGGCACTGATATGGACAGTTGCGGCACTGATATGGATAGTTGCGGCCCCGATATGGACAATTGCGGCACTGATATGGATAGTTTCGGCACCGATATGGACAGTTGCGGCACCGATATGGATAGTTGCGGCACCGATATGGACAGTTGAGGCACTGATATGGATAGTTGCGGCACCGATATGGACAGTTGCGGCACTGATATGGATAGTTGCGGCCCCGATATGGACAATTGCGTCACCGATATGGACAGTTGCGGCACCGATATGGACAGTTGCGGCACCGATATGGACAGTTTCGGCACCGATATGGACAGTTGCGGCACTGATATGGATAGTTGCGGCCCCGATATGGACAATTGCGTCACCGATATGGACAGTTGCGGCACCGATATGGACAGTTGCGGCACCGATATGGACAGTTTCGGCACCGATATGGACAGTTGCGGCACTGATATGGATAGTTGCGGCACCGATATGGACAGTTGCGGCACCGATATGGACAGTTGCGGCACCGATATGGACAGTTTCGGCACCGATATGGACAGTTGCGGCACTGATATTGACAGTTGCGGCACTGATATGGATAGTTGCGGCACCGATATGGACGGTTTCGGCCCGATATGGACAATTGCGTCACCGATATGGACAGTTGCGGCACCGATATGGACAGTTGCGGCACCGATATGGACAGTTGCGGCACTGATATGGATAGTTGCGGCCCCGATATGGACAATTGCGTCACCGATATGGACAGTTTCGGCACCGATATGGACAGTTGCGGCACCGATATGGATAGTTGCGGCACCGATATGGACAGTTGCGGCACTGATATGGATAGTTGCGGCACCGATATGGACAGTTGCGGCACTGATATGGATAGTTGCGGCCCCGATATGGACAATTGCGTCACCGATATGGACAGTTGCGGCACCGATATGGACAGTTGCGGCCCCGATATGGACAATTGCGTCACCGATATGGACAGTTGCGGCACCGATATGGACAGTTTCGGCACCGATATGGACAGTTGCGGCACTGATATGGATAGTTGCGGCCCCGATATGGACAATTGCGTCACCGATATGGACAGTTGCGGCACCGATATGGACAGTTGCGGCACCGATATGGACAGTTTCGGCACCGATATGGACAGTTGCGGCACTGATATGGATAGTTGCGGCACCGATATGGACAGTTGCGGCACCGATATGGACAGTTTCGGCACCGATATGGACAGTTGCGGCACCGATATGGACAGTTGCGGCACTGATATTGACAGTTGCGGCACTGATATGGATAGTTGCGGCACCGATATGGACGGTTGCGGCCCGATATGGACAATTGCGTCCCCGATATGGACAGTTGCGGCACCGATATGGACAGTTGCGGCACCGATATGGACAGTTTCGGCACTGATATGGATAGTTGGGGCACCGATATGGACAGTTGCGGCACCGATATGGACAGTTGAGGCACTCATACGAACAGTTATCCTCGTACTGATACTTTTTGAGTATCAGTCCGAGGATGAGTTGCGGCACTGATATGGACAGTTGCGGCACTGATATGGATAGTTGCGGCCCCGATATGGACAATTGCGTCACCGATATGGACAGTTGCGGCACCGACATAGACAGTTGCGTCACCGATATGGACAGTTTCGGCACTGATATGGATAGTTGCGGCACCGATATGGACAGTTGCGGCACCGATATGGACAGTTTCGGCACCGATATGGACAGTTGCGGCACCGATATGGACAGTTGCGGCACTGATATTGACAGTTGCGGCACTGATATGGATAGTTGCGGCACCGATATGGACGGTTGCGGCCCGATATGGACAATTGCGTCACCGATATGGACAGTTGCGGCACCGATATGGACAGTTGCGGCACTGATATTGACAGTTGCGGCACTGATATGGATAGTTGCGGCACCGATATGGACAGTTGCGGCACCGATATGGACAGTTGCGGCACCGATATGGACAGTTGCGGAAATGAAAATAGGATGAATCTAACCTATTTCCATGGCCGAGATAAGTTTGTTCAGTCAAACAGCCGATACATATGGTTGCGGCAATAGAAATAGGATGAATCTAATCTATTTCCATGGCCGAGATAAATTTGTTCAGTCAAACAGCCGATACATATGGTTGCGGCAATGGAAATAGGATGAATCTAACCTATTTCCATGGCCGAGATAAGCTTGTTCAATCAAATAGCCGATACATACGGTATCGGCCAATATAGAGTTGCGGCACTGATATGGACAGTTGCGGCACTGATATTGACAGTTGCGGCACTGATATGGATAGTTGCGATACTGATATTGACAGTTGAGGCACTCATACGAACAGTTATCCTCGTACTGATACTTTTTTGAGTATCAGCCCGAGGATGAGTTGCGGCACAGATATGGACAGTTGCGGCACTGATATGGACAGTTGCGGCACTGATATGGATAGTTGCGGCCCCGATATGGACAATTGCGTCACCGATATGGACAGTTGCGGCACCGATATGGACAGTTGCGGCACCGATATGGACAGTTGCGGCACTGATATTGACAGTTGCGGCACTGATATGGATAGTTGCGGCACCGATATGGACGGTTGCGGCCCGATATGGACAATTGCGTCCCCGATATGGACAGTTGCGGCACCGATATGGACAGTTGCGGCACCGATATGGACAGTTTCGGCACTGATATGGATAGTTGGGGCACCGATATGGACAGTTGCGGCACTGATATGGATAGTTGCGGCACCGATATGGACAGTTGCGGCACCGATATGGACAGTTTCGGCACCGATATGGACAGTTGCGGCACCGATATGGACAGTTGCGGCACTGATATTGACAGTTGCGGCACTGATATGGATAGTTGCGGCACCGATATGGACGGTTGCGGCCCGATATGGACAATTGCGTCCCCGATATGGACAGTTGCGGCACCGATATGGACAGTTGCGGCACCGATATGGACAGTTTCGGCACTGATATGGATAGTTGGGGCACCGATATGGACAGTTGCGGCACCGATATGGACAGTTGAGGCACTCATACGAACAGTTATCCTCGTACTGATACTTTTTTGAGTATCAGTCCGAGGATGAGTTGCGGCACTGATATGGACAGTTGCGGCACTGATATGGATAGTTGCGGCCCCGATATGGACAATTGCGTCACCGATATGGACAGTTGCGGCACCGACATAGACAGTTGCGTCACCGATATGGACAGTTTCGGCACTGATATGGATAGTTGCGGCACCGATATGGACAGTTGCAGCACTCATACGAACATTTATTCTCGTACTGATACTTTTTTGACTATCATTCTGAGGATGATTTGCGGCACTGATATGGACATTTGCGGCACTGATATTGACAGTTGCGGCACTGATATGGATAGTTGCGGCCCCGATATGGACAATTGCGTCACCGATATGGACAGTTGCGGCACCGATATGGACAGTTGCGGCACCGATATGGACAGTTTCGGCACCGATATGGACAGTTGCGGCACTGATATGGACAGTTGCGGCACTGATATTGACAGTTGCGGCACTGATATGGATAGTTGCGGCCCCGATATGGACAATTGCGTCACCGATATGGACAGTTGCGGCACCGATTTGGACAGTTGCGGCACCGATATGGACAGTTTCGGCACCGATATTGACAGTTGCGGCACTGATATGGATAGTTGCGGCACCGATATGGACAGTTGCGGCACCGATATGGACAGTTTCGGCACCGATATGGACAGTTGCGGCACCGATATGGACAGTTGCGGCACTGATATTGACAGTTGCGGCACTGATATGGATAGTTGCGGCACCGATATGGACGGTTGCGGCCCGATATGGACAATTGCGTCACCGATATGGACAGTTGCGGCACCGATATGGACAGTTGCGGCACTGATATTGACAGTTGCGGCACTGATATGGATAGTTGCGGCACCGATATGGACAGTTGCGGCACCGATATGGACAGTTGCGGCACCGATATGGACAGTTGCGGAAATGGAAATAGGATGAATCTAACCTATTTCCATGGCCGAGATAAGTTTGTTCAGTCAAACAGCCGATACATATGGTTGCGGCAATAGAAATAGGGTGAATGTAATCTATTTCCATGGCCGAGATAAATTTGTTCAGTCAAACAGCCGATACATATGGTTGCGGCAATGGAAATAGGATGAATCTAACCTATTTCCATGGCCGAGATAAGCTTGTTCAATCAAATAGCCGATACATACGGTATCGGCCAATATAGAGTTGCGGCACTGATATGGACAGTTGCGGCACTGCTATTGACAGTTGCGGCACTGATATGGATAGTTGCGATACTGATATGGACAGTTGAGGCACTCATACGAACAGTTATCCTCGTACTGATACTTTTTTGAGTATCAGCCCGAGGATAAGTTGCGGCACTGATATGGACAGTTGCGGCACTGATATGGACAGTTGCGGCACTGATATGGATAGTTGCGGCCCCGATATGGACAATTGCGTCACCGATATGGACAGTTTCGGCACCGATATGGACAGTTGCGGCACCGATATGGATAGTTGCGGCACCGATATGGACAGTTGCGGCACTGATATGGATAGTTGCGGCACCGATATGGACAGTTGCGGCACTGATATGGATAGTTGCGGCCCCGATATGGACAATTGCGTCACCGATATGGACAGTTGCGGCACCGATATGGACAGTTGCGGCACCGATATGGACAGTTTCGGCACCGATATGGACAGTTGCGGCACTGATATGGATAGTTGCGGCCCCGATATGGACAATTGCGTCACCGATATGGACAGTTGCGGCACCGATATGGACAGTTGCGGCACCGATATGGACAGTTGCGGCACTGATATGGATAGTTGCGGCACCGATATGGACAGTTGCGGCACCGATATGGACAGTTTCGGCACCGATATGGACAGTTGCGGCACCGATATGGACAGTTGCGGCACTGATATTGACAGTTGCGGCACTGATATGGATAGTTGCGGCACCGATATGGACGGTTGCGGCCCGATATGGACAATTGCGTCACCGATATGGACAGTTGCGGCACCGATATGGACAGTTGCGGCACCGATATGGACAGTTTCGGCAATGATATGGATAGTTGGGGCACCGATATGGACAGTTGCGGCACCGATATGGACAGTTGAGGCACTCATACGAACAGTTATCCTCGTACTGATACTTTTTTGAGTATCAGTCCGAGGATGAGTTGCGGCACTGATATGGACAGTTGCGGCACTGATATGGATAGTTGCGGCCCCGATATGGACAATTGCGTCACCGATATGGACAGTTGCGGCACCGACATAGACAGTTGCGTCACCGATATGGACAGTTTCGGCACTGATATGGATAGTTGCGGCACCGATATGGACAGTTGCAGCACTCATACGAACATTTATTCTCGTACTGATACTTTTTTGACTATCATTCTGAGGATGATTTGCGGCACTGATATGGACATTTGCGGCACTGATATTGACAGTTGCGTCACTGTTATGGATAGTTGCGGCACTGATATTGACAGTTGCGGCAAAGAATATGGACAGTTGCGGCACTGATATGGACAGTTGCGGCACCGATATGGACAGTTGCGTCACTGATATGGATAGTTGCGGCACCGATATGGACAGTTGCGGCACCGATATGGACAGTTGCGGCACCGATATGGACAGTTGCGGAAATGGAAATAGGATGAATCTAACCTATTTCCATGGCCGAGATAAGTTTGTTCAGTCAAACAGCCGATACATATGGTTGCGGCAATGGAAATAGGATGAATCTAACCTATTTCCATGGCCGAGATAAGCTTGTTCAATCAAATAGCCGATACATACGGTATCGGCCAATATAGAGTTGCGGCACTGATATGGACAGTTGCGGCACTGATATTGACAGTTGCGGCACTGATATGGATAGTTGCGGCACCGATATGGACAGTTGCGGCACCGATATGGACAGTTGCGGCACCGATATGGACAGTTGCGGAAATGGAAATAGGATGAATCTAACCTATTTCCATGGCCGAGATAAGCTTGTTCAATCAAATAGCCGATACATACGGTATCGGCCAATATAGAGTTGCGGCACTGATATGGACAGTTGCGGCACTGATATGGATAGTTGCGGCCCCGATATGGACAATTGCGTCACCGATATGGACAGTTGCGGCACCGATATGGACAGTTGCGGCACCGATATGGACAGTTTCGGCACCGATATGGACAGTTGCGGCACTGATATGGATAGTTGCGGCACCGATATGGACAGTTGCGGCACCGATATGGACAGTTTCGGCACCGATATGGACAGTTGCGGCACCGATATGGACAGTTGCGGCACTGATATTGACAGTTGCGGCACTGATATGGATAGTTGCGGCACCGATATGGACGGTTGCGGCCCGATATGGACAATTGCGTCACCGATATGGACAGTTGCGGCACCGATATGGACAGTTGCGGCACCGATATGGACAGTTTCGGCACTGATATGGACAGTTTCGGCACCGATATGGACAGTTGCGGCACCGATATGGACAGTTGAGGCACTCATACGAACAGTTATCCTCGTACTGATACTTTTTTGAGTATCAGTCCGAGGATGAGTTGCAGCACTGATATGGACAGTTGCGGCACTGATATGGATAGTTGCGGCCCCGATATGGACAATTGCGTCACCGATATGGACAGTTGCGGCACCGACATGGACAGTTGCGTCACCGATATGGACAGTTTCGGCACTGATATGGATAGTTGCGGCACCGATTTAGACAGTGGCAGCACTCAAACGAACATTTATTCTCGTACTGATACTTTTTTGACTATCATTCTGAGGATGATTTGCGGCACTGATATGGACATTTGCGGCACTGATATTGACAGTTGCGTCACTGTTATGGATAGTTGCGGCACTGATATTGACAGTTGCGGCAAAGAATATGGACAGTTGCGGCACTGATATGGACAGTGGCGGCACCGATATGGACAGTTGCGTCACTGATATGGATAGTTGCGGCACCGATATGGACAGTTGCGGCACCGATATGGACAGTTGCGGCACCGATATGGAAAGTTGCGGAAATGGAAATAGGATGAATCTAACCTATTTCCATGGCCGAGATAAGTTTGTTCAGTCAAACAGCCGATACATATGGTTGCGGCAATGGAAATATGATGAATCTAACCTATTTCCATGGCCGAGATAAGCTTGTTCAATCAAATAGCCGATACATACGGTATCGGCCAATATAGAGTTGCGGCACTGATATGGACAGTTGCGGCACTGATATTGACAGTTGCGGCACTGATATGGATAGTTGCGGCACCGATATGGACAGTTGCGGCACCGATATGGACAGTTGCGGCACCGATATGGACAGTTGCGGAAATGGAAATAGGATGAATCTAACCTATTTCCATGGCCGAGATAAGTTTGTTCAGTCAAACAGCCGATACATATGGTTGCGGCAATGGAAATAGGATGAATCTAACCTATTTCCATGGCCGAGATAAACTTGTTCATTCAAATAGCCGATACATACGGTATCGGCCAATATAGAGTTGCGGCACTGATATGGATAGTTGCGGCACCGATATGGACAGTTTCGGCACTGATATGGATAGTTGCGGCACCGATATGGACAGTTGCAGCACTCAAACGAACATTTATTCTCGTACTGATACTTTTTGACTATCATTGTGAGGATGATTTGCGGCACTGATATGGACATTTGCGGCACTGATATTGACAGTTGCGTCACTGTTATGGATAGTTGCGGCACTGATATTGACAGTTGCGGCAAAGAATATGGACAGTTGCGGCACCGATATGGACAGTTGCGTCACTGATATGGATAGTTGCGGCACCGATATGGACAGTTGCGGCACCGATATGGACAGTTGCGGCACCGATATGGACAGTTGCGGAAATGGAAATAGGATGAATCTAACCTATTTCCATGGCCGAGATAAGTTTGTTCAGTCAAACAGCCGATACATATGGTTGCGGCAATGGAAATAGGATGAATCTAACCTATTTCCATGGCCGAGATAAGCTTGTTCAATCAAATAGCCGATACATACGGTATCGGCCAATATAGAGTTGCGGCACTGATATGGACAGTTGCGGCACTGATATTGACAGTTGCGGCACTGATATGGATAGTTGCGGCACCGATATGGACAGTTGCGGCACCAATATGGACAGTTGCGGCACCGATATGGACAGTTGCGGCACTGATATTGACAGTTGCGGCACTGATATGGATAGTTGCGGCACCGATATGGACGGTTGCGGCCCGATATGGACAATTGCGTCACCGATATGGACAGTTGCGGCACCGATATGGACAGTTGCGGCACTGATATTGACAGTTGCGGCACTGATATGGATAGTTGCGGCACCGATATGGACAGTTGCGGCACCGATATGGACAGTTGCGGCACCGATATGGACAGTTGCGGAAATGGAAATAGGATGAATCTAACCTATTTCCATGGCCGAGATAAGTTTGTTCAGTCAAACAGCCGATACATATGGTTGCGGCAATAGAAATAGGATGAATCTAATCTATTTCCATGGCCGAGATAAATTTGTTCAGTCAAACAGCCGATACATATGGTTGCGGCAATGGAAATAGGATGAATCTAACCTATTTCCATGGCCGAGATAAACTTGTTCATTCAAATAGCCGATACATACGGTATCGGCCAATATAGAGTTGCGGCACTGATATGGACAGTTGCGGCACTGATATTGACAGTTGCGGCACTGATATGGATAGTTGCGATACTGATATGGACAGTTGAGGCACTCATACGAACAGTTATCCTCGTACTGATACTTTTTTGAGTATCAGCCCGAGGATGAGTTGCGGCACTGATATGGACAGTTGCGGCACTGATATGGACAGTTGCGGCACTGATATGGATAGTTGCGGCCCCGATATGGACAATTGCGTCACCGATATGGACAGTTTCGGCACCGATATGGACAGTTGCGGCACCGATATGGATAGTTGCGGCACCGATATGGACAGTTGCGGCACTGATATGGATAGTTGCGGCACCGATATGGACAGTTGCGGCACTGATATGGATAGTTGCGGCCCCGATATGGACAATTGCGTCACCGATATGGACAGTTGCGGCACCGATATGGACAGTTGCGGCACCGATATGGACAGTTTCGGCACCGATATGGACAGTTGCGGCACTGATATGGATAGTTGCGGCCCCGATATGGACAATTGCGTAACCGATATGGACAGTTGCGGCACCGATATGGACAGTTGCGGCACCGATATGGACAGTTGCGGCACTGATATGGATAGTTGCGGCACCGATATGGACAGTTGCGGCACCGATATGGACAGTTGCGGCACCGATATGGACAGTTGCGGCACTGATATTGACAGTTGCGGCACTGATATGGATAGTTGCGGCACCGATATGGACGGTTGCGGCCCGATATGGACAATTGCGTCACCGATATGGACAGTTGCGGCACTCATACGAACAGTTATCCTCGTACTGATACTTTTTGAGTATCAGTACGAGGATGACTTGCGGCACTGATATGGACAGTTGCGGCACTGATATTGACAGTTGCGGCACTGATATGGATAGTTGCGGCACCGATATGGACGGTTGCGGCCCGATATGGACAATTGCAGCACTCATACGAACATTTATTCTCGTACTGATACTTTTTTGACTATCATTCTGAGGATGATTTGCGGCACTGATATGGACATTTGCGGCACTGATATTGACAGTTGCGTCACTGTTATGGATAGTTGCGGCACTGATATTGACAGTTGCGGCAAAGAATATGGACAGTTGCGGCACTGATATGGACAGTTGCGGCACCGATATGGACAGTTGCGTCACTGATATGGATAGTTGCGGCACCGATATGGACAGTTGCGGCACCGATATGGACAGTTGCGGCACCGATATGGACAGTTGCGGAAATGGAAATAGGATGAATCTAACCTATTTCCATGGCCGAGATAAGTTTGTTCAGTCAAACAGCCGATACATATGGTTGCGGCAATGGAAATAGGATGAATCTAACCTATTTCCATGGCCGAGATAAGCTTGTTCAATCAAATAGCCGATACATACGGTATCGGCCAATATAGAGTTGCGGCACTGATATGGACAGTTGCGGCACTGATATTGACAGTTGCGGCACTGATATGGATAGTTGCGGCACCGATATGGACAGTTGCGGCACCGATATGGACAGTTGCGGCACCGATATGGACAGTTGCGGAAATGGAAATAGGATGAATCTAACCTATTTCCATGGCCGAGATAAGCTTGTTCAATAAAATAGCCGATACATACGGTATCGGCCAATATAGAGTTGCGGCACTGATATGGACAGTTGCGGCACTGATATGGATAGTTGCGGCCCCGATATGGACAATTGCGTCACCGATATGGACAGTTGCGGCACCGATATGGACAGTTGCGGCACCGATATGGACAGTTTCGGCACCGATATGGACAGTTGCGGCACTGATATGGATAGTTGCGGCACCGATATGGACAGTTGCGGCACCGATATGGACAGTTTCGGCACCGATATGGACAGTTGCGGCACCGATATGGACAGTTGCGGCACTGATATTGACAGTTGCGGCACTGATATGGATAGTTGCGGCACCGATATGGACGGTTGCGGCCCGATATGGACAATTGCGTCACCGATATGGACAGTTGCGGCACCGATATGGACAGTTGCGGCACTGATATTGACAGTTGCGGCACTGATATGGATAGTTGCGGCACAGATATGGACAGTTGCGGCACCGATATGGACAGTTGCGGCACCGATATGGACAGTTGCGGAAATGGAAATAGGATGAATCTAACCTATTTCCATGGCCGAGATAAGTTTGTTCAGTCAAACAGCCGATACATATGAGTTGCGGCAATGGAAATAGGATGAATCTAACCTATTTCCATGGCCGAGATAAACTTGTTCATTCAAATAGCCGATACATACGGTATCGGCCAATATAGAAGTTGCGGCACTGATATGGATAGTTGCGGCACCGATATGGACAGTTGCGGCACCGATATGGACAGTTGCGGCAATGGAAATAGGATGAATCCAACCTATTTCCATGGCCGAGATAAGCTTTGTTCAATCAAATAGCCGATACATACGGTATCGGCCAATATAGAGTTGCGGCACTGATATGGACAGTTGCGGCACTGATATTGACAGTTGCGGCACTGATATGGATAGTTGCGGCACCGATATGGACGGTTGAGGCCCGATATGGACAGTTGCGGCACTGATATGGATGGTTGCGGCCCCGATATGGACAATTGCGTCACCGATATGGACAGTTGCGGCACCGATATGGACAGTTGCGGCACCGATATGGACAGTTTCGGTACTGATATGGATAGTTGCGGCACCGATATGGACAGTTGCGGCACCGATATGGACAGTTGCGGCACCGACATGGACAGTTGCGTCACCGATATGGACAGTTTCGGCACTGATATGGATAGTTGCGGCACCGATATGAACAGTTGCGGCACTCATACGAACAGTTATCCTCGTACTGATACTTTTTTGACTATCATTCTGAGGATGATTTGCGGCACTGATATGGACATTTGCGGCACTGATATTGACAGTTGCGTCACTGTTATGGATAGTTGCGGCACTGATATTGACAGTTGCGGCAAAGAATATGGACAGTTGCGGCACTGATATGGACAGTTGCGGCACCGATATGGACAGTTGCGGCACTGATATGGATAGTTGCGGCACCGATATGGACAGTTGCGTCACCGATATGGACAGTTGCGGCACCGATATGGACAGTTGCGGCACTGATATGGACAGTTGCGGCACTGATATGGACAATTGCGTCACCGATATGGACAGTTGCGGCACCGATATGGACAGTTGCGGCACCGATATGGACAGTTTCGGCACTGATATGGACAGTTTCGGCACCGATATGGACAGTTGCGGCACCGATATGGACAGTTGCGGCACTCATACGAACAGTTATCCTCGTACTGATACTTTTTTGAGTATCAGTCCGAGGATGAGTTGCGGCAATGATATGGACAGTTGCGGCACTGATATGGATAGTTGCGGAACCGATATGGACAGTTTCGGCACTGATATGGACAGTTGCGGCACTGATATGGATAGTTGCGGCACAGATATGGACAATTGCGTCACCGATATGGACAGTTGCGGCACCGATATGGACAGTTGCGGCACCGATATGGACAGTTTCGGCACTGATATGGACAGTTGCGGCACTGATATGGATAGTTGCGGCACAGATATGGACAGTTGCGGCACCGATATGGACAGTTGCGGCACCGATATGGACAGTTGCGGAAATGGAAATAGGATGAATCTAACCTATTTCCATGGCCGAGATAAGTTTGTTCAGTCAAACAGCCGATACATATGGTTGCGGCAATGGAAATAGGATGAATCTAACCTATTTCCATGGCCGAGATAAACTTGTTCATTCAAATAGCCGATACATACGGTATCGGCCAATATAGAGTTGCGGCACTGATATGGATAGTTGCGGCACCGATATGGACAGTTGCGGCACCGATATGGACAGTTGCGGCAATGGAAATAGGATGAATCTAACCTATTTCCATGGCCGAGATAAGCTTGTTCAATCAAATAGCCGATACATACGGTATCGGCCAATATAGAGTTGCGGCACTGATATGGACAGTTGCGGCACTGATATTGACAGTTGCGGCACTGATATGGATAGTTGCGGCACCGATATGGACGGTTGAGGCCCGATATGGACAGTTGCGGCACTGATATGGATGGTTGCGGCCCCGATATGGACAATTGCGTCACCGATATGGACAGTTGCGGCACCGATATGGACAGTTGCGGCACCGATATGGACAGTTTCGGTACTGATATGGATAGTTGCGGCACCGATATGGACAGTTGCGGCACCGATATGGACAGTTGCGGCACCGACATGGACAGTTGCGTCACCGATATGGACAGTTTCGGCACTGATATGGATAGTTGCGGCACCGATATGAACAGTTGCGGCACTCATACGAACAGTTATCCTCGTACTGATACTTTTTTGACTATCATTCTGAGGATGATTTGCGGCACTGATATGGACATTTGCGGCACTGATATTGACAGTTGCGTCACTGTTATGGATAGTTGCGGCACTGATATTGACAGTTGCGGCAAAGAATATGGACAGTTGCGGCACTGATATGGACAGTTGCGGCACCGATATGGACAGTTGCGGCACTGATATGGATAGTTGCGGCACCGATATGGACAGTTGCGTCACCGATATGGACAGTTGCGGCACCGATATGGACAGTTGCGGCACTGATATGGACAGTTGCGGCACTGATATGGACAATTGCGTCACCGATATGGACAGTTGCGGCACCGATATGGACAGTTGCGGCACCGATATGGACAGTTTCGGCACTGATATGGACAGTTTCGGCACCGATATGGACAGTTGCGGCACCGATATGGACAGTTGAGGCACTCATACGAACAGTTATCCTCGTACTGATACTTTTTTGAGTATCAGTCCGAGGATGAGTTGCGGCACTGATATGGACAGTTGCGGCACTGATATGGATAGTTGCGGCCCCGATATGGACAATTGCGTCACCGATATGGACAGTTGCGGCACCGACATGGACAGTTGCGTCACCGATATGGACAGTTTCGGCACTGATATGGATAGTTGCGGCACCGATATGGACAGTTGCAGCACTCAAACGAACATTTATTCTCGTACTGATACTTTTTGACTATCATTCTGAGGATGATTTGCGGCACTGATATGGACATTTGCGGCACTGATATGGATAGTTGCGGCACCGATATGGACGGTTGCGGCCCGATATGGACAATTGCGTCACCGATATGGACAGTTGCGGCACCGATATGGACAGTTGCGGCACTGATATGGATAGTTGCGGCACCGATATGGACAGTTGCAGCACTCAAACGAACATTTATTCTCGTACTGATACTTTTTTGACTATCATTCTGAGGATGATTTGCGGCACTGATATGGACATTTGCGGCACCGATATGGACAGTTGCGGCACTGATATGGATAGTTGCGGCACCGATATGGACAGTTGCGTCACCGATATGGACAGTTGCGGCACCGATATGGACAGTTGCGGCACTGATATGGACAGTTGCGGCACTGATATGGACAGTTGCGGCACTGATATGGATAGTTGCGGCCCCGATATGGACAATTGCGTCACCGATATGGACAGTTGCGGCACCGATATGGATAGTTGCGGCACCGATATGGATAGTTGCGGCACTGATATTGACAGTTGCGGCAAAGATTATGGACAGTTGCGGCACTGATATGGACAGTTGCGGCACCGATATGGACAGTTGCGTCACTGATATGGATAGTTGCGGCACCGATATGGACAGTTGCGGCACCGATATGGGACAGTTGCGGCACCGATATGGACAGTTGCGGCACCGATATGGACAGTTGCGGAAATGGAAATAGGATGAATCTAACCTATTTCCATGGTCGAGATAAGTTTGTTCAGTCAAACAGCCGATACATATGGTTGCGGCAATGGAAATAGGATGAATCTAACCTATTTCCATGGCCGAGATAAGCTTGTTCAATCAAATAGCCGATACATACGGTATCGGCCAATATAGAGTTGCGGCACTGATATGGACAGTTGCGGCACTGATATTGACAGTTGCGGCACTGATATGGATAGTTGCGGCACAGATATGGACAGTTGCGGCACCGATATGGACAGTTGCGGCACCGATATGGACAGTTGCGGAAATGGAAATAGGATGAATCTAACCTATTTCCATGGCCGAGATAAGTTTGTTCAGTCAAACAGCCGATACATATGGTTGCGGCAATGGAAATAGGATGAATCTAACCTATTTCCATGGCCGAGATAAACTTGTTCATTCAAATAGCCGATACATACGGTATCGGCCAATATAGAGTTGCGGCACTGATATGGATAGTTGCGGCACCGATATGGACAGTTGCGGCACCGATATGGACAGTTGCGGCAATGGAAATAGGATGAATCTAACCTATTTCCATGGCCGAGATAAGTTTGTTCAGTCAAACAGCCGATACATATGGTTGCGGCAATGGAAATAGGATGAATCTAACCTATTTCCATGGCCGAGATAAGCTTGTTCAATCAAATAGCCGATACATACGGTATCGGCCAATATAGAGTTGCGGCACTGATATGGACAGTTGCGGCACTGATATTGACAGTTGCGGCACTGATATGGATAGTTGCGGCACCGATATGGACGGTTGCGGCCCGATATGGACAGTTGCGGCACTGATATGGATGGTTGCGGCCCCGATATGGACAATTGCGTCACCGATATGGACAGTTGCGGCACCGATATGGACAGTTGCGGCACCGATATGGACAGTTTCGGTACTGATATGGATAGTTGCGGCACCGATATGGACAGTTGCGGCACCGATATGGACAGTTGCGGCACCGACATGGACAGTTGCGTCACCGATATGGACAGTTTCGGCACTGATATGGATAGTTGCGGCACCGATATGGACAGTTGCGGCACTCATACGAACAGTTATCCTCGTACTGATACTTTTTTGACTATCATTCTGAGGATGATTTGCGGCACTGATATGGACATTTGCGGCACTGATATTGACAGTTGCGTCACTGTTATGGATAGTTGCGGCACTGATATTGACAGTTGCGGCAAAGAATATGGACAGTTGCGGCACTGATATGGACAGTTGCGGCACCGATATGGACAGTTGCGGCACTGATATGGATAGTTGCGGCACCGATATGGACAGTTGCGTCACCGATATGGACAGTTGCGGCACCGATATGGACAGTTGCGGCACTGATATGGACAGTTGCGGCACTGATATGGACAATTGCGTCACCGATATGGACAGTTGCGGCACCGATATGGACAGTTGCGGCACCGATATGGACAGTTTCGGCACTGATATGGACAGTTTCGGCACCGATATGGACAGTTGCGGCACCGATATGGACAGTTGAGGCACTCATACGAACAGTTATCCTCGTACTGATACTTTTTTGAGTATCAGTCCGAGGATGAGTTGCGGCACTGATATGGACAGTTGCGGCACTGATATGGATAGTTGCGGCCCCGATATGGACAATTGCGTCACCGATATGGACAGTTGCGGCACCGACATGGACAGTTGCGTCACCGATATGGACAGTTTCGGCACTGATATGGATAGTTGCGGCACCGATATGGACAGTTGCAGCACTCAAACGAACATTTATTCTCGTACTGATACTTTTTTGACTATCATTCTGAGGATGATTTGCGGCACTGATATGGACATTTGCGGCACTGATATGGATAGTTGCGGCACCGATATGGACGGTTGCGGCCCGATATGGACAATTGCGTCACCGATATGGACAGTTGCGGCACCGATATGGACAGTTGCGGCACTGATATGGATAGTTGCGGCACCGATATGGGACAGTTGCAGCACTCAAACGAACATTTATTCTCGTACTGATACTTTTTTGACTATCATTCTGAGGATGATTTGCGGCACTGATATGGACATTTGCGGCACCGATATGGACAGTTGCGGCACTGATATGGATAGTTGCGGCACCGATATGGACAGTTGCGTCACCGATATGGACAGTTGCGGCACCGATATGGACAGTTGCGGCACTGATATGGACAGTTGCGGCACTGATATGGACAGTTGCGGCACTGATATGGATAGTTGCGGCCCCGATATGGACAATTGCGTCACCGATATGGACAGTTGCGGCACCGATATGGATAGTTGCGGCACCGATATGGATAGTTGCGGCACTGATATTGACAGTTGCGGCAAAGATTATGGACAGTTGCGGCACTGATATGGACAGTTGCGGCACCGATATGGACAGTTGCGTCACTGATATGGATAGTTGCGGCACCGATATGGACAGTTGCGGCACCGATATGGACAGTTGCGGCACCGATATGGACAGTTGCGGCACCGATATGGACAGTTGCGGAAATGGAAATAGGATGAATCTAACCTATTTCCATGGTCGAGATAAGTTTGTTCAGTCAAACAGCCGATACATATGGTTGCGGCAATGGAAATAGGATGAATCTAACCTATTTCCATGGCCGAGATAAGCTTGTTCAATCAAATAGCCGATACATACGGTATCGGCCAATATAGAGTTGCGGCACTGATATGGACAGTTGCGGCACTGATATTGACAGTTGCGGCACTGATATGGATAGTTGCGGCACAGATATGGGACAGTTGCGGCACCGATATGGACAGTTGCGGCACCGATATGGACAGTTGCGGAAATGGAAATAGGATGAATCTAACCTATTTCCATGGCCGAGATAAGTTTGTTCAGTCAAACAGCCGATACATAGTGGTTGCGGCAATGGAAATAGGATGAATCTAACCTATTTCCATGGCCGAGATAAACTTGTTCATTCAAATAGCCGATACATACGGTATCGGCCAATATAGAGTTGCGGCACTGATATGGATAGTTGCGGCACCGATATGGACAGTTGCGGCACCGATATGGACAGTTGCGGCAATGGAAATAGGATGAATCTAACCTATTTCCATGGCCGAGATAAGTTTGTTCAGTCAAACAGCCGATACATATGGTTGCGGCAATGGAAATAGGATGAATCTAACCTATTTCCATGGCCGAGATAAGCTTGTTCAATCAAATAGCCGATACATACGGTATCGGCCAATATAGAGTTGCGGCACTGATATGGACAGTTGCGGCACTGATATTGACAGTTGCGGCACTGATATGGATAGTTGCGGCACCGATATGGACGGTTGCGGCCCGATATGGACAGTTGCGGCACTGATATGGATGGTTGCGGCCCCGATATGGACAATTGCGTCACCGATATGGACAGTTGCGGCACCGATATGGACAGTTGCGGCACCGATATGGACAGTTTCGGTACTGATATGGATAGTTGCGGCACCGATATGGACAGTTGCGGCACCGATATGGACAGTTGCGGCACCGACATGGACAGTTGCGTCACCGATATGGACAGTTTCGGCACTGATATGGATAGTTGCGGCACCGATATGGACAGTTGCGGCACTCATACGAACAGTTATCCTCGTACTGATACTTTTTGACTATCATTCTGAGGATGATTTGCGGCACTGATATGGACATTTGCGGCACTGATATTGACAGTTGCGTCACTGTTATGGATAGTTGCGGCACTGATATTGACAGTTGCGGCAAAGAATATGGACAGTTGCGGCACTGATATGGACAGTTGCGGCACCGATATGGACAGTTGCGGCACTGATATGGATAGTTGCGGCACCGATATGGACAGTTGCGTCACCGATATGGACAGTTGCGGCACCGATATGGATAGTTGCGGCACTGATATGGACAGTTGCGGCACTGATATGGATAGTTGCGGCCCCGATATGGACAATTGCGTCACCGATATGGACAGTTGCGGCACCGATATGGATAGTTGCGGCACTGATATGGATAGTTGCGGCACCGATATGGACAGTTGCGGCACCGATATGGACAGTTTCGGCACCGATATGGACAGTTGCGGCACCGATATGGACAGTTGCGGCACCGACATGGACAGTTGCGTCACCGATATGGACAGTTTCGGCACTGATATGGATAGTTGCGGCACCGATATGGACAGTTGCGGCACTCATACGAACAGTTATCCTCGTACTGATACTTTTTTGACTATCATTCTGAGGATGATTTGCGGCACTGATATGGACATTTGCGGCACTGATATTGACAGTTGCGTCACTATTATGGATAGTTGCGGCACTGATATTGACAGTTGCGGCAAAGAATATGGACAGTTGCGTCACCGATATGGACAGTTGCGGCACCGATATGGACAGTTTCGGCACCGATATGGACAGTTGCGGCACTGATATGGACAGTTGCGTCACCGATATGGACAGTTGCGGCACCGATATGGACAGTTGCGGCACCGATATGGACAGTTTCGGCACCGATATGGACAGTTGCGGCACTGATATGGACAGTTGCGGCACTGATATGGACAGTTGCGGCACTGATATGGATAGTTGCGGCCCCGATATGGACAATTGCGTCACCGATATGGACAGTTGCGGCACCGACATGGACAGTTGCGTCACCGATATGGACAGTTTCGGCACTGATATGGATAGTTGCGGCACCGATATGGACAGTTGCGGCACCGATATGGACAGTTGCAGCACTCATACGAACAGTTATCCTCGTACTGATACTTTTTGACTATCATTCTGAGGATGATTTTGCGGCACTGATATGGACATTTGCGGCACTGATATTGACAGTTGCGTCACTGTTATGGATAGTTGCGGCACTGATATTGACAGTTGCGGCAAAGAATATGGACAGTTGCGGCACTGATATGGACAGTTGCGGCACCGATATGGACAGTTGCGGCACTGATATGGACAGTTGCGTCACCGATATGGACAGTTGCGGCACCGATATGGACAGTTGCGGCACCGATATGGACAGTTGCGTCACCGATATGGACAATTGCGTCACCGATATGGACAGTTGCGGCACCGATATGGACAGTTGCGGCACCGATATGGACAGTTGCAGCACTCATACGAACAGTTATCCTCGTACTGATACTTTTTGACTATCATTCTGAGGATGATTTGCGGCACTGATATGGACATTTGCGGCACTGATATTGACAGTTGCGTCACCGATATGGATAGTTGCGGCACTGATATGGACAGTTGCGTCACCGATATGGACAGTTGCGGCACCGATATGGACAGTTGCGGCACCGATATGGACAGTTGCGGCACCGATATGGACAATTGCGTCACCGATATGGACAGTTGCGGCACCGATATGGACAGTTGCGGCACCGATATGGACAGTTGCAGCACTCATACGAACAGTTATCCTCGTACTGATACTTTTTTGACTATCATTCTGAGGATGATTTGCGGCACTGATATGGACATTTGCGGCACTGATATTGACAGTTGCGTCACCGATATGGATAGTTGCGGCACTGATATGGATAGTTGCGGCACCGATATGGACAGTTGCGGCACTGATATGGACAGTTGCGGCACTGATATGGATAGTTGCGGCACCGATATGGACAGTTGCGGCACCGATATGGACAATTGCGTCACCGATATGGACAGTTGCGGCACCGACATGGACAGTTGCGGCACTGATATGGATAGTTGCGGCCCCGATATGGACAATTGCGTCACCGATATGGACAGTTGCGGCACCGATATGGATAGTTGCGGCACCGATATGGATAGTTGCGGCACTGATATTGACAGTTGCGGCAAAGATTATGGACAGTTGCGGCACTGATATGGACAGTTGCGGCACCGATATGGACAGTTGCGGCACCGACATGGACAGTTGCGTCACCGATATGGACAGTTTCGGCACTGATATGGATAGTTGCGGCACCGATATGGACAGTTGCGGCACTCATACGAACAGTTATCCTCGTACTGATACTTTTTTGACTATCATTCTGAGGATGATTTGCGGCACTGATATGGACATTTGCGGCACTGATATTGACAGTTGCGTCACTGTTATGGATAGTTGCGGCACTGATATTGACAGTTGCGGCAAAGAATATGGACAGTTGCGGCACTGATATGGACAGTTGCGGCACCGATATGGACAGTTGCGGCACTGATATGGATAGTTGCGGCACCGATATGGACAGTTGCGTCACCGATATGGACAGTTGCGGCACCGATATGGACAGTTGCGGCACTGATATGGACAGTTGCGGCACTGATATGGACAATTGCGTCACCGATATGGACAGTTGCGGCACCGATATGGACAGTTGCGGCACCGATATGGACAGTTTCGGCACTGATATGGACAGTTTCGGCACCGATATGGACAGTTGCGGCACCGATATGGACAGTTGAGGCACTCATACGAACAGTTATCCTCGTACTGATACTTTTTGAGTATCAGTCCGAGGATGAGTTGCGGCACTGATATGGACAGTTGCGGCACTGATATGGATAGTTGCGGCCCCGATATGGACAATTGCGTCACCGATATGGACAGTTGCGGCACCGACATGGACAGTTGCGTCACCGATATGGACAGTTTCGGCACTGATATGGATAGTTGCGGCACCGATATGGACAGTTGCAGCACTCAAACGAACATTTATTCTCGTACTGATACTTTTTTGACTATCATTCTGAGGATGATTTGCGGCACTGATATGGACATTTGCGGCACTGATATGGATAGTTGCGGCACCGATATGGACGGTTGCGGCCCGATATGGACAATTGCGTCACCGATATGGACAGTTGCGGCACCGATATGGACAGTTGCGGCACTGATATGGATAGTTGCGGCACCGATATGGACAGTTGCAGCACTCAAACGAACATTTATTCTCGTACTGATACTTTTTTGACTATCATTCTGAGGATGATTTGCGGCACTGATATGGACATTTGCGGCACCGATATGGACAGTTGCGGCACTGATATGGATAGTTGCGGCACCGATATGGACAGTTGCGTCACCGATATGGACAGTTGCGGCACCGATATGGACAGTTGCGGCACTGATATGGACAGTTGCGGCACTGATATGGACAGTTGCGGCACTGATATGGATAGTTGCGGCCCCGATATGGACAATTGCGTCACCGATATGGACAGTTGCGGCACCGATATGGATAGTTGCGGCACCGATATGGATAGTTGCGGCACTGATATTGACAGTTGCGGCAAAGATTATGGACAGTTGCGGCACTGATATGGACAGTTGCGGCACCGATATGGACAGTTGCGTCACTGATATGGATAAGTTGCGGCACCGATATGGACAGTTGCGGCACCGATATGGACAGTTGCGGCACCGATATGGACAGTTGCGGCACCGATATGGACAGTTGCGGAAATGGAAATAGGATGAATCTAACCTATTTCCATGGTCGAGATAAGTTTGTTCAGTCAAACAGCCGATACATATGGTTGCGGCAATGGAAATAGGATGAATCTAACCTATTTCCATGGCCGAGATAAGCTTGTTCAATCAAATAGCCGATACATACGGTATCGGCCAATATAGAGTTGCGGCACTGATATGGACAGTTGCGGCACTGATATTGACAGTTGCGGCACTGATATGGATAGTTGCGGCACAGATATGGACAGTTGCGGCACCGATATGGACAGTTGCGGCACCGATATGGACAGTTGCGGAAATGGAAATAGGATGAATCTAACCTATTTCCATGGCCGAGATAAGTTTGTTCAGTCAAACAGCCGATACATATGGTTGCGGCAATGGAAATAGGATGAATCTAACCTATTTCCATGGCCGAGATAAACTTGTTCATTCAAATAGCCGATACATACGGTATCGGCCAATATAGAGTTGCGGCACTGATATGGATAGTTGCGGCACCGATATGGACAGTTGCGGCACCGATATGGACAGTTGCGGCAATGGAAATAGGATGAATCTAACCTATTTCCATGGCCGAGATAAGTTTGTTCAGTCAAACAGCCGATACATAGTGGTTGCGGCAATGGAAATAGGATGAATCTAACCTATTTCCATGGCCGAGATAAGCTTTGTTCAATCAAATAGCCGATACATACGGTATCGGCCAATATAGAGTTGCGGCACTGATATGGACAGTTGCGGCACTGATATTGACAGTTGCGGCACTGATATGGATAGTTGCGGCACCGATATGGACGGTTGCGGCCCGATATGGACAGTTGCGGCACTGATATGGATGGTTGCGGCCCCGATATGGACAATTGCGTCACCGATATGGACAGTTGCGGCACCGATATGGACAGTTGCGGCACCGATATGGACAGTTTCGGTACTGATATGGATAGTTGCGGCACCGATATGGACAGTTGCGGCACCGATATGGACAGTTGCGGCACCGACATGGACAGTTGCGTCACCGATATGGACAGTTTCGGCACTGATATGGATAGTTGCGGCACCGATATGGACAGTTGCGGCACTCATACGAACAGTTATCCTCGTACTGATACTTTTTTGACTATCATTCTGAGGATGATTTGCGGCACTGATATGGACATTTGCGGCACTGATATTGACAGTTGCGTCACTGTTATGGATAGTTGCGGCACTGATATTGACAGTTGCGGCAAAGAATATGGACAGTTGCGGCACTGATATGGACAGTTGCGGCACCGATATGGACAGTTGCGGCACTGATATGGATAGTTGCGGCACCGATATGGACAGTTGCGTCACCGATATGGACAGTTGCGGCACCGATATGGATAGTTGCGGCACTGATATGGACAGTTGCGGCACTGATATGGATAGTTGCGGCCCCGATATGGACAATTGCGTCACCGATATGGACAGTTGCGGCACCGATATGGATAGTTGCGGCACTGATATGGATAGTTGCGGCACCGATATGGACAGTTGCGGCACCGATATGGACAGTTTCGGCACCGATATGGACAGTTGCGGCACCGATATGGACAGTTGCGGCACCGACATGGACAGTTGCGTCACCGATATGGACAGTTTCGGCACTGATATGGATAGTTGCGGCACCGATATGGACAGTTGCGGCACTCATACGAACAGTTATCCTCGTACTGATACTTTTTTGACTATCATTCTGAGGATGATTTGCGGCACTGATATGGACATTTGCGGCACTGATATTGACAGTTGCGTCACTATTATGGATAGTTGCGGCACTGATATTGACAGTTGCGGCAAAGAATATGGACAGTTGCGTCACCGATATGGACAGTTGCGGCACCGATATGGACAGTTTCGGCACCGATATGGACAGTTGCGGCACTGATATGGACAGTTGCGTCACCGATATGGACAGTTGCGGCACCGATATGGACAGTTGCGGCACCGATATGGACAGTTTCGGCACCGATATGGACAGTTGCGGCACTGATATGGACAGTTGCGGCACTGATATGGACAGTTGCGGCACTGATATGGATAGTTGCGGCCCCGATATGGACAATTGCGTCACCGATATGGACAGTTGCGGCACCGACATGGACAGTTGCGTCACCGATATGGACAGTTTCGGCACTGATATGGATAGTTGCGGCACCGATATGGACAGTTGCGGCACCGATATGGACAGTTGCAGCACTCATACGAACAGTTATCCTCGTACTGATACTTTTTTGACTATCATTCTGAGGATGATTTGCGGCACTGATATGGACATTTGCGGCACTGATATTGACAGTTGCGTCACTGTTATGGATAGTTGCGGCACTGATATTGACAGTTGCGGCAAAGAATATGGACAGTTGCGGCACTGATATGGACAGTTGCGGCACCGATATGGACAGTTGCGGCACTGATATGGACAGTTGCGTCACCGATATGGACAGTTGCGGCACCGATATGGACAGTTGCGGCACCGATATGGACAGTTGCGTCACCGATATGGACAATTGCGTCACCGATATGGACAGTTGCGGCACCGATATGGACAGTTGCGGCACCGATATGGACAGTTGCAGCACTCATACGAACAGTTATCCTCGTACTGATACTTTTTTGACTATCATTCTGAGGATGATTTGCGGCACTGATATGGACATTTGCGGCACTGATATTGACAGTTGCGTCACCGATATGGATAGTTGCGGCACTGATATGGACAGTTGCGTCACCGATATGGACAGTTGCGGCACCGATATGGACAGTTGCGGCACCGATATGGACAGTTGCGGCACCGATATGGACAATTGCGTCACCGATATGGACAGTTGCGGCACCGATATGGACAGTTGCGGCACCGATATGGACAGTTGCAGCACTCATACGAACAGTTATCCTCGTACTGATACTTTTTTGACTATCATTCTGAGGATGATTTGCGGCACTGATATGGACATTTGCGGCACTGATATTGACAGTTGCGTCACCGATATGGATAGTTGCGGCACTGATATGGATAGTTGCGGCACCGATATGGACAGTTGCGGCACTGATATGGACAGTTGCGGCACTGATATTGACAGTTGCGGCACTGATATGGATAGTTGCGGCACCGATATGGACGGTTGCGGCCCGATATGGACAATTGCGTCACCGATATGGACAGTTGCGGCACCGATATGGACAATTGCGTCACCGATATGGACAGTTTCGGCACCGATATGGACAGTTGCGGGACTGATATGGACAGTTGCGGCACTGATATGGACAGTTGCGGCACTGATATGGATAGTTGCGGCCCCGATATGGACAATTGCGTCACCGATATGGACAGTTGCGGCACCGACATGGACAGTTGCGTCACCGATATGGACAGTTGCGGCACCGACATGGACAGTTGCGTCACCGATATGGACAGTTGCGGCACCGATATGGACAGTTGCAGCACTCATACGAACAGTTATCCTCGTACTGATACTTTTTTGACTATCATTCTGAGGATGATTTGCGGCACTGATATGGACATTTGCGGCACTGATATTGACAGTTGCGTCACTGTTATGGATAGTTGCGGCACTGATATTGACAGTTGCGGCAAAGAATATGGACAGTTGCGGCACTGATATGGACAGTTGCGGCACTGTTATGGATAGTTGCGGCACTGATATTGACAGTTGCGGCAAAGAATATGGACAGTTGCGGCACTGATATGGACAGTTGCGGCACCGATATGGACAGTTGCGGCACAGATATGGACAGTTGCGGCACCGATATGGATAGTTGCGGCACCGATATGGACAGTTGCGGCACCGATATGGACAGTTGCGTCACCGATATGGACAGTTCCGGCACTGATATGGACAGTTGCGGCACTGATATTGACAGTTGCAGCACTGATATGGATAGTTGCGGCACCGATATGGACAGTTGCGGCACCGATATGGATAGTTGCGGCACCGATATGGACAGTTGCGGCACTGATATGGACAGTTGCGGCACCGATATGGACAGTTGCGGCACCGATATGGACAGTTGAAGCACTCATACGAACAGTTATCCTCGTACTGATACTTTTTTGAGTTTCAGTCCGAGCATGAGTTGCGGCACCGATATGGACAGTTGCGGCACTGTTATGGATAGTTGCGGCACTGATATTGACAGTTTCGGCACTGATATTGACAGTTGCGGCACTGATATGGACATTTGCGGCACTGATATTGACAGTTGCGTCACTGTTATGGATAGTTGCGGCACTGATATTGACAGTTGCGGCAAAGAATATGGACAGTTGCGGCACTGATATGGACAGTTGCGGCACCGATATGGACAGTTGCGGCACTGATATGGACAGTTGCGGCACCGATATGGACAGTTGCGGCACCGATATGGACAGTTGCGGCACCGATATGGACAGTTGCGGCACTGTTATGGATAGTTGCGGCACTGATATTGACAGTTTCGGCAAAGAATATGGACAGTTGCGGTACTGATATTGACAGTTGCGGCACTGATATGGACAGTTGCGGCACCGATATGGACAGTTGCGGCACCGATATGGACAGTTGCGGCACCGATATGGACAGTTGCGGCACCGATATGGACAGTTGCGGCACCGATATGGACAGTTGCGGCACTGATATGGACAGTTGCGGCACTGATATTGACAGTTGCGGCACTGATATGGACAGTTGCGGCACCGATATGGACAGTTGCGGCACCGATATGGACAGTTGCGGCACCGATATGGACAGTTGCGGTACTGATATGGACAGTTGCCACACCGATATTGACAGTTGTGGCACCGATATTGACAGTTTCGGCACTGATATGGATAGTTGCGGTACCGATATGGACAGTTGCAGCACTGATATGGACAGTTGCGGCACCGATATGGACAGTTGCGGCACTGATATGGATAGTTGCGGCACCGATATGGACGGTTGCGGCCCGATATGGACAATTGCGTCACCGATATGGACAGTTGCGGCACCGATATGGACAGTTGCGGCACTGATATGGACAGTTGCGGCACCGATATGGACAGTTGCGGCACTGATATGGACAGTTGCGGCACTCATACGAACAGTTATCCTCGTACTGATACTTTTTTGAGTATCAGTCTGAGGATGATTTGCGGCACCGATATGGACAGTTGCGGCACTGATTTGGATAGTTGCGGCACCGATATGGACAGTTTCGGCACCGATATGGACAGTTGCGGCACCGATATGGACAGTTGCGGCACTGGTATGGACAGTTGCGGCACTGATATTGACAGTTGCGGCACTGATATGGATAGTTGCGGCACCGATATGGACAGTTGCGGCACCGATATGGACAGTTGCGGCACCGATTTGGACAGTTGCAGCACTGATATGGATAGTTGCGGCTCCGATATGGACAGTTGCGGCACCGATATGGACAGTTGCGGCACCGACATGGACAGTTGCGTCACCGATATGGACAGTTTCGGCACTGATATGGATAGTTGCGGCACCGATATGGACAGTTGCGGCAAAGAATATGGACAGTTGCGTCACCGATATGGACAGTTGCGTCACCGATATGGACAGTTGCGGCACCGATATGGACAGTTGCGGCACCGATATGGACAGTTTCGGCACCGATATGGACAGTTGCGGCACTGATATGGACAGTTGCGGCACTGATATGGACAGTTGCGGCACTGATATGGATAGTTGCGGCCCCCGATATGGACAATTGCGTCACCGATATGGACAGTTGCGGCACCGACATGGACAGTTGCGTCACCGATATGGACAGTTGCGGCACTGATATGGATAGTTGCGGCACCGATATGGACAGTTGCGTCACCGATATGGACAGTTGCGGCACCGATATGGACAGTTGCGGCACCGATATGGACAGTTGCGGCCCCGATATGGACAATTGCGTCACCGATATGGACAGTTGCGGCACCGATATGGATAGTTGCGGCACTGATATGGATAGTTGCGGCACCGATATGGACAGTTGCGGCACCGATATGGACAGTTTCGGCACCGATATGGACAGTTGCGGCACCGATATGGACAGTTGCGGCACTGATATGGACAGTTGCGGCACTGATATTGACAGTTGCGGCACTGATATGGATAGTTGCGGCACCGATATGGACGGTTGCGGCCCGATATGGACAATTGCGTCACCGATATGGACAGTTGCGGCACCGATATGGACAATTGCGTCACCGATATGGACAGTTGCGGCACCGATATGGACAGTTGCGGCACCGATATGGACAGTTGCAGCACTCATACGAACAGTTATCCTCGTACTGATACTTTTTTGACTATCATTCTGAGGATGATTTGCGGCACTGATATGGACATTTGCGGCACTGATATTGACAGTTGCGTCACCGATATGGACAGTTTCGGCACCGATATGGACAGTTGCGGCACCGATATGGACAGTTGCGGCACTGGTATGGACAGTTGCGGCACTGATATTGACAGTTGCGTCACTGTTATGGATAGTTGCGGCACTGATATTGACAGTTGCGGCAAAGAATATGGACAGTTGCGGCACTGATATGGACAGTTGCGGCACCGATATGGACAGTTGCGGCACTGATATGGATAGTTGCGGCACCGATATGGACAGTTGCGTCACCGATATGGACAGTTGCGGCACCGATATGGACAGTTGCGGCACCGATATGGACAGTTTCGGCACTGATATGGACAGTTGCGGCACTGATATGGACAGTTGCGGCACTGATATGGATAGTTGCGGCCCCGATATGGACAATTGCGTCACCGATATGGACAGTTGCGGCACCGATATGGATAGTTTCGGCACTGATATGGATAGTTGCGGCACCGATATGGACAGTTGCGGCACCGATATGGACAGTTTCGGCACCGATATGGACAGTTGCGGCACCGATATGGACAGTTGCGGCACTGATATTGACAGTTGCGGCACTGATAGGGACAGTTGCGGCACTCATACGAACAGTTATCCTCGTACTGATACTTTTTTGAGTATCAGTCCGAGGATGAGTTGCGGCACTGATATGGACAGTTGCGGCACTGATATGGATAGTTGCGGCCCCGATATGGACAATTGCGTCACCGATATGGACAGTTGCGGCACCGACATGGACAGTTGCGTCACCGATATGGACAGTTTCGGCACTGATATGGATAGTTGCGGCACCGATATGGACAGTTGCGGCACCGATATGGACAGTTGCAGCACTCATACGAACAGTTATCCTCGTACTGATACTTTTTTGACTATCATTCTGAGGATGATTTGCGGCACTGATATGGACATTTGCGCCACTGATATTGACAGTTGCGTCACTGTTATGGATAGTTGCGGCACTGATATTGACAGTTGCGGCAAAGAATATGGACAGTTGCGGCACTGATATGGACAGTTGCGGCACCGATATGGATAGTTGCGGCACTGATATGGATAGTTGCGGCACCGATATGGACAGTTGCGGCACCGATATGGACAGTTTCCGGCACCGATATGGACAGTTGCGGCACCGATATGGACAGTTGCGGCACTGATATGGACAGTTGCGGCACTGATATTGACAGTTGCGGCACTGATATGGATAGTTGCGGCACCGATATGGACGGTTGCGGCCCGATATGGACAATTGCGTCACCGATATGGACAGTTGCGGCACCGATATGGACAATTGCGTCACCGATATGGACAGTTGCGGCACCGATATGGACAGTTGCGGCACCGATATGGACAGTTGCAGCACTCATACGAACAGTTATCCTCGTACTGATACTTTTTGACTATCATTCTGAGGATGATTTGCGGCACTGATATGGACATTTGCGGCACTGATATTGACAGTTGCGTCACCGATATGGACGGTTTCGGCACCGATATGGACAGATGCGGCACCGATATGGACAGTTGCGGCACTGGTATGGACAGTTGCGGCACTGATATTGACAGTTGCGTCACTGTTATGGATAGTTGCGGCACTGATATTGACAGTTGCGGCAAAGAATATGGACAGTTGCGGCACTGATATGGACAGTTGCGGCACCGATATGGACAGTTGCGGCACTGATAAGGATAGTTGCGGCACCGATATGGACAGTTGCGTCACCGATATGGACAGTTGCGGCACCGATATGGACAGTTGCGGCACCGATATGGACAGTTT
>JAKIJQ010000544.1:0-32420 GCA_023373905.1 Rhizoglyphus robini | reverse complement strand
TTTGGGTTAAATTTAACGATTCAGTGTCTGGACTGTGATAATTGTATCACACAGTGTCAAACTCGTCAATTTGTCACTTAATCATCGCCAATTTCAAAAGCTAAATTTTGCAAACACCTCCAAATTGACAAAATTTTCCAGGCTCCCAAACAAATAAACTGAATCATTGAAATGTTGCTAGTTAGCACTCACAATATCGTCATTTTGAAATTCGTCAAATTCAATTCTTTTCAGAGTAAAATTTTCCTCCTCTTCAAGATTGGTACTTCAAATGTCCAACATAGTGTTCAACATTATCGAGTGAAGCAAACAATTTCAATGACTTTTTCTTACGACATTTATTTTCGATAATCTATTTCCTTTTCTTGCAAATAATTCGAAGTGGAATCAGTTGTTGGAGAGGAAAATTGCAAAACACTTTAAACAAATAACGTTTGGGTATTTCGTTTAAATTGATGGGCATTTTTAGAAATTTTAATAACCAAAAATGATTTACATTTTGAACAATAATAATAATAATAATAAACTAATAAATTGTTATTAATAATAATTAAATGAATATTATTTAATCAATGAAAAATATGTAAATCGATATAAAAAGATTTTCAAGTACACGAGTAAATACACTTGACAAGAATGAACGTTGCGAGGTCAGATCAGGTTTAACCAAACAAAATTGGTTCATTCTTATTGATTATTTTTCAACTATCACTGAGTTAATATTTGCTAAACATATACAAAGCTTAGCAACTCTTGTTAAATAAAATGTGAACAAAGGCAATCGGTCTCTTTGAAGTTCACTTAAAGATCAAATCACATGATTTAAAGCACACAATGACTAATCCAATTGCTCTTTCTCAATCTCTCAATAGATCCATCGTCAATCAACTCTTGAATAGCCCGATTGAATGGTTCAAGCCATTTAGACCCTTTAGGCAATGCAATTGCATATTCGTATTCGACCAAATCTCGATTGTCATACAGCACAGTCAGGTTGCACACGTGCTGTGCGTTGTATTCCGCAGCATTTGTCAACATAATCATGCCAAAACGTGAATCCCGGGCACGTTGCACACCTTCCCAGTTTGATTTGACCATATTATCTTTGTTTCGCATGGCATATTCGAATAGACTTTGTCCAACTGTGTCATTTACGGTTGACAGTTCTCGATAAGTAGATCCAGAACCTAAGAATCCAACAGCAATTTGAGCAGATTTTTCCTCTAATTGATCGTTGTAATTGATCAAATCTTCCAACGTGGTCATACACTTTGCGTAGTCTTTGTTAATCACCATCGCTAAACGATTAACCAAATATGGAATAGTAAAATCGACAAAAGGTTTTCTGTTTGCACTGATAATTAAGTCGGCTAGACCAAAATGAGCTATCTATTTATAAAAAGAAATTAAATTTTGAAAAACAATCCAAAAATCCAAACCGTTTTATTAACTTCTCCAATCATTCCATTGATAGATCCATTTTCGTCCGGTCGTCCATACGCGGCATCAAGTGTGAAATAAAGATCATACTCGAAACCGACTTTTTCCGAAATTTGATTCATCAAATCAATCAGAAAGCCATGATATGTGCCATTGTAATATCGGACAAATGGCGTATACTGTAAAATATAACAAATATATCAATTTCAATTTTAAATAATCTAAAAATCATACCAAAATAGTAACACCTCTCAGATATGGCTTCTCTGTTGGGTTTGCATAAACAACAGTTAAAACAGCAAAAACAGCCAAAAAGCAACTCAACAGACAACCAATCAATTTTGACATTTTGTCAAGTGAATCTCAATTTTTTCAATGAGATTTATCTATGAAGAAGACACATTTATCTGTACACATTCACAAGTTAATACATTTTGGTAATATTTTTGGTTATCCTCCTGTCAATTTGTGATGTTCTTATCATCATATTTTGTCATATGCCGAATGAAATAGTCAATTTGATAATGAGCTGTGTTTGATGGTGTTTTTCCTGTATGTTTTATCCCAATAATTATGTGAGGGGTTGATTACGTTAATGTTTATGTTTCAAAGTCCAAAGTTGGCCAAATTTCTTTATGTAATTACAATTGACAATGACATTGCAATTGTGGATTAAGTCAAGTCACAGTTGAGCAAATAAGCTTTTCTTTTTTACATTTTTAATTGATTTGTAATAGATAAAATACGCAAATTAATTACAAACCTTGACAAACGCAAGCAAAAATATTTAATTAAAAATAAAAATTGCATTGAAGTTTTGAGTCAAAAATTTCGATAAATTAAATTAGAAACGATTGATATTCACATAATCAATGAGTACAATAGTTAAACCAATAGCTTTTTCTGAGCATTTCAATTGATCCATCATCTTTCAATTCTTGAATAGCTCGATTGAATGGTTCAAGCCATTTGGAACCCTTCGGTAACGCAATTCCATACTCGAATTTAACCAAATCACGATTATCACGCAGTACAGTCAGGTTACATATAAAATTAGCGTCATATTTCGCAGCATCTGAAGCCAGAATCATAGCAAATCTCGAATCCCGAGCACGTTGTACACCTTCCCAGTTTGATTTGACCATATTTGCTCTGTCTCGCATTGCATATTCGAACAATTTTTTGCCAATTGTGTCATTGGTGGTTGACAGTACTTTGTAGGTGGTTCCACTGCCCAAGAATCCAATTGGTATTATTAGCTCAGAATATTCCTCTTCTCTGTCGTTGAAATTGATCAAATGTTCGATTGTGGACATACACATAGAGTGAACTTTATTAATCACAATCGCCAAGTGAGTTGTCATGTAGGGCGTGGTGAAATCGACAAAAGGTTTACGGTTTTCACTGATGATTAGATCAGCCAGAGCAAAATCTGCTTTCTGTAGATAAATAAATAGATAAATAAAATGAACATCAAATTCTGATAAATTAACTAAATCGAACCGTTTGATTCACTTCTCCAATCATTCCTTTGATTGTCCCATTTGGGTTCGGTCGTCCATAAGTGCCATCAGGTGACAAATACAATTGATAATCGAAACCAACTTTTTCTGAAATTTTATTCATCAAATTAACCAGAAAACCTTGAAATGTATCACTGTACTGTGTGACGAATGGTGTGTACTGAAAAATAAAAGTCGAATATGTTGCACAAAGTCATTTTAATCAAACAATCATACCAAAATTGTGACACCTCTAAGAGATGGCTTCTCAGTTGGGTTTTCATCAATACCAAGAACAACCAAAGACCCACACAGCAGTAGACAAATCAATTTACGCAACATTTTGTACAAAAAAAAAATATTTTTAATTCAAATTTAATTTACTTTGCTGAACAATTTATCGTCATCAATATTTTTTAATCTTCAGACAGTTTGGAAAATATATAATTGCCAACTTCCTGTCAGCTTGTGATGCTTTTATCGATACATTTTGTCATATGCCTTTGATAAGTAGTTGCCAATTCGAGATGATGAGATATTAACAGTTTCATCCTGTAAGTTTTTATTAGCATTGTCATTGGGGGATTGAATGCGTTAATAGATTGCTGTTCAGTGCAGTCCAATGTAGATAGCTTTCAAGGCAATTGCAAAGTCTAATTTGTTATTTCCAACGGCAATTGACATTTCAATAAAGTTTGGTCATTTAATTAAAGAAATGAACAAACAGGCACACAATTTCTTATAAGCAAAAAAGAAATGTTTTACAAAAATTAGAATTTTTTTAAGGTTTAATAAAACGTACTGAATTGTACCAGACTGATGCACGTAAAAATCGCATGATCAACGAGTACAAGTTCCACTCCAATGGGCTTTTCTGAACTTCTCAATCGATCCATCGTTAGTCAATTCGCGGATCGCCCGATTGAATGGTTCAAGCCACTTGGACCCCTTCTGAAGGGCAATTGCTAATTCGTGTTTGACCAAATTTCGATTGTCACGCAGCACAGTCAGGTTGCAGATACGATTTGAAAAGTATTCCGCAGTACTGGATGCCAAAATTATTCCAAATCGTGTATCTTTGGCACGTTCTATTCCTTCAAAGTTTGATTTGACCAAATTTGCCGAGTCTTTCATTGCATATTCGTACAAACGTTTGCCAACTGTGTCATTGGTGGCTGCCAGTGCTGCTTTGGTAAATCCATTGCTTAGGAATCCAATCGGTATTTGAGCAGATTTGTCCTCCTGCAGATCGTTATAGTTGCTAACATCTTCGAAAGTTTCCATGCACTTTGCGTAATCTTTATGAATCAGCATGGCCAAGTGATCAATCATATAGGGCGTGGTGAAATCGACAAAAGATTTTCTGGTTTCGGTAATGGTTAGGTCAGCTAGAGCAAAATCCGCATTCTGTTAAAAACAAAAGATAATCATTAATGTCAAATAAATTTATCCAACCAAAAAATCCAACCTTTTGATTCACTTCTCCAATCATTCCATTGATAGTTCCATTTTCACGCATCATTCCATAAGCGCCATCAGGTGACACATAAAGTTGATAATTGAAACCAACTTTTTCCGAAATCTTGTTCAACAAATCAGTCAGAAAGCCTTGAAAAGGGTCATTATTTGTCATATATGGCGTGTACTAAAAAATATAATAAAAGTTATTAGTTAAACAATATCAATTTTAAATTTTATAAAAAATCATACCAAAATTGTAACTCCTCTCAAAGATGGTTTCTCTAGTGGATTTGCATTGACATAGAGAGCAGCCAAATATCCACAAAGTAACAGAAATAGAAACTTTGGTGACATCATGTCAAATAAATGAATCAGAGTTTAATAAAGAAAATCTCTAACAAAGCGATGCTTGTCCTTGCTTTCGCAAAAGTGAGCTCAAGTCAGGTTGGATTGGCCCAGTGAAAGGAAGACTTAAATAGTGTTTTGCTGGCTTGTTTAAATTTCAAAGTTCAAGTCTAGCTCTCCTATCACGATTGATTCATGTACAACGTCTGAAAATTGGCATACAGAAAGAATAAAAATATTTGTGGTTATTTTCCTGTCAGTTATTGATGCTTTTATCGACATTTTCCCATATGCAACCGATGAGTTGTTTATTATTTTTAGTTAATTTTTGTTATGTCAGCTTTGTCCAAAGGAACATCAAATGTACACTCCTTGTTGATCATTGATCAAATGTCGATAGTAAAATATGTTAAAATATTGCTGTCGACTTTGTACATCAAATTATTTCCAGACTATTACAAAGTTCAAGGTTGATTATTAATAAAATTATTCATGACAAACGAGTATCATACAGTTGTATGCCAAATCGAGAATATTTTTGCGTCTTTAATTGATTGAAATTTGAGAATGAACTAAATTCTTTATAATACTTTCAATACGTTTTTTAAATCAATCAGATCAAAACCAAAGTTCAAAGTCGACTATTTTTGTCTTTCAAGATGTTTACAACAATTTTTTAAAAGTCCAATTTCTCATTAATAAATGGTTTTATAGTTACACAGAAATTGATTCACAACATTTTTAAGCAAATAAACAATAATAAACATTCGAATATTTTGTTTGTCAGATTGAGTAAATGTTTTCAAATCAACTACAAATCCAAGCAATAAACGAAATTTTTTTAGCATGTTTGAAGTATTTAAAAGTCACGTAATTGCATATTGTTGTGTTTGACCAAATTACGACTGTCATGCAGCATAGTAAAGTTGCACACGCGATTTTCACAGTATTCCGCATTCGGAAAGAATGCTAAAAACTTATGTGACAATTTCCCTTTCATTTTTTGAACATTTATCAGCATTTTGTCATTTTCCATCGCGTCACATATGATTGTGAATTTGATAATGAGTTGTTTACCATTTTGAGCTATGTCTCGCCAGTTTTATCTAAAGGAACTTCAAATGTCTTCGTTGATTAATGATCGAATGTCATGTAAGAGTGCTTGAATACGCTAAAAGATTGTTCTCGACTTTGTACATCAAATTATTACAAAGTCCAAGGTTGACTATTGTGATAGCACTTAAATAGCACAAACATGTAAATCAATTCAATTTCACGCGTAACACCAAATTGACCAAATTTACTATATACTTTGTACTAGCTTTGGTTTATTCAAATAAAATCTTTTATGTATGTGAATTTTTTATTTTCTATGTTACAAATCGAAAATTTTCATTTTTTATTTAAATTTACCAAAGAAATGTAAAGTGCTGAACAATCTGTCTTTTTTAAAGTTGTGCAATTGAATTCACATGATAATCAGGCACAACGATTAACCCTAATAGTTCTTTATTAGCTTCTCAATCGTTTCATCGTCAGTCAACTCCTGAATAGCTCGATTGAATGGTTCAAGCCATTTGGAACCTTTCTGAAGTGCAAGTGCATACTCGTACTTGACCAAATTTCGATTGTCACGCAGTGCAGTCAGGTCGCACGCATTGTTCACGTTGTATTCGGCAGCAGCCGAACCCATAATCATACCAAATTTCGACTCCTTTGCACGTTGAACTCCATCATTGTTTGTCTGGACCAAATTTGCTTTGTCTCGGTTTACATTTTCGAACAAACTTTTGCCAACTGTGTCATTGGTTGTGGACAGTACAGCGTTAACACTTCCTCCTCGTAACACTCCAATGGCAATTTGAGCAGACCTGTCCTCTTGTTGGTTGTTGTAATTGACCACATCTTCGAAAGTTGTCATTCCATTTGCGTGGGCTTTGTTGATCACCATTTCAAGGTGTACAACTTGAAAGGGCTTGGTAAAATCGACAAATGGCTTTCGAAAATCAGTGATTGTTATATCGGCTAAAGCAAAATCTGCATTCTGTTCAAATAAATAAAAACGATTATTAATTTCAAATAAATTCAATCTATAAAATTCTACCTTTTGATTCACTTCACCAAGCATTCCATTGATAGTTCCATTATCAGACCGAATTCCATATTTGCCATCAGGTGACAAATACAACTGGTAATCGAAACTGGCCTTTTCCGAAATTTTATTCAACAAATCCACCAAGAAGCCATTGAATGTGCCATTTTCATATCCAACATATGGTGTGGCCTGAAAAATGAATTTTAAGTCAACATCAAATGTAATTTTAGGTTAGGAAAATCATACCACAATTGTAACTCCTCTTAAAGTTGGCTTTTCCACTGGGTTTGCATGGACATCAACCAAAACCAAAAACAATCCGCAAAAGAGAAGAAAAATTAACTTGGGCGACATTATGTTGTGATGCATGGGCTTCGTTGTTAGAAAAACTGACTTCAAGACAACTGAATTCAAGACACACAGTCCAGTAATGAGGCTTAAATATAAATTGGTTCAATAAGATCTCAAGCAAAAATCTTTTATCACGACTGATTTCACTGACAATCAGCAATAAAATATTTACAGATACATTATTTGTACCTTCAGAAATTATGGAAATATTTTTGGTAATTTTCCCTTCAGTTTGTGATAATTTTTTGAATATTTATCATATGTCACACAAAGTGACAATTTGATAATAAGTTATTTACAGTTTTATCGTGTCATATTTTGACAAATCTCGACATTCCATCGATGAACATCAAACCAACGGCCTTGTTGATTATGAAAGTGTTACATGAATCCAAAGTTCAAATTCGACAATTTGTTTATAAAATTTCCGAATGATTACAAAGTACAATTTTCAAATTGTGTTATATTTTGATAACTTGGTTCTTTAAAAGGAAAATAAACCAATTTACTTTATTGTGGGGAAAATTAATATGACCATAAAATCACAAAATGCAGTACAGTAATCCAAAATAACTGTCCCAAAATGTTGTTTCCAGCTGCTCCAATTGATTCTCCTCCTGACTTAGCACAATGATAAATCCAATTACTTTTTCTCATCTTTCCAATCGAGCCATCGTCAATCAACTCTCGAATAGCTCGATTGAATGGTTCAAGCCATTTGGACCCCTTCGGCAGTGCAATTCCATATTCATATTCGACCAAATATCGATTGTCATTCAGTACAGTCAGGTTGCACCGGTAATTTGCAATGTGCTCCGCGGCATTAGCAGTCATGATCATACCAAATCGAGACTTTTCTGCCCGTTTCACTCCTTCGTCGACTGTTTTGACCAAATTTGCCTTGTCTTGCATTGCATATTGGAACAGACTTTTGCCGACTCTGTCATTGGTTGTGGATAGTTCAATGAATGTGGTTCCACTGCCTAGCAATCCAATTGCTATTTGAGAAGAGTTGTTCTTTTGTTGATTGTTGTAATCGATCAAACCCTCGAATGTGGCTATACCTTCTGCATGGGCCTTGTTAATCAAAATCGCCAAGTGAGTATTCATAAAGGGCGTAGTAAAATCCACAAAAGGTTTTCTGTTACCACTGATTATTAGATCAGCAAGAGCAAAATCTGCCTTCTGTTGATCAAAAGAAAAAATTCACTAATTTTTAATAAATTGAGCAAATAAAATTAAACTGTTTGATTCACTTCTCCAATCATTCCATTTAGAGTTCCACTTGGGCCTGGTCCATAAGCACCATCAGGTGACAAATACAATTGATAATTGAAACCAACTTTTTTCGAAATTTTATCCATCAAATCGACCAGGAAACCTTCAAAATGTCCATCGTAATATCCAATGAATGGTGGGTACTGCAAAAATAAAACTACTCACAGTGAATTTTAGTTGAAATATCATACCAAAATGGTAACACCTCTTAGAGTTGGCTTTTCTGTTGGGTTTGCATCAGCAGCAACAATAATCAGAAGCCCAAACAAAAGAAAAATAAACTTAGGCGACATTTTGTCAAAATAATTTTGAATCAAATAAATCAAATACAAATTTCTGCTTAGAAATTATCACCAAGGACACACACAAACACTACTTGTACATTCGAACTGTTTGTAAATATGTGTCTAATTTCCTTTCAGTTTGTGATACTTTTATCAACATTTTGTCGTATACGATATGCCATATATGTCATTGAGTCAATTTGGTTATTGGTTGTATTTAGTGTTATCTTGTCAGTTTCATTCCGACGAATGTCAAATATACACAACTTTTATTGGTTACACTATTTTTGGTACATGAACGCGTTAAGATTGCTGTTTCAAAGTCTAAAGTCAATTATTTGTTTATCAAGGTATTCAAGGCTATTAGAAAATCGCAATGATTTATAACATATAAACTCAAGTAAAAATTTATTTTCAAATACATGAGCAAACAATTGACAAAATGTACTCAATATGGAAGTACAATGTATGATTTGACAACAACAAGAAAACAAAAATCAATCTTATTGAAGAAAGATTTAATAATCGAATTTACAATACAAAATTCCAAGTTAAGGCAATACAATGCCATTTTTAAACTGGTTAGCATAAAGTAGATCTCTTTAGCCTTTTTCTTATTTTTGAGAGATTAAATGTTTTAGAATATTTTTTTGTTCATGCTTCTGATGTCCAAAGTATTTGAATGTCATCTTTTATTAAAAATAATTTTAAAAATATTCAATTTTCAATAACAATTGACAATAATGACATTGCAATTATTTGAAATTATCTTTGCGTCTATTTTTCTATTGTCACGTACGTGATAATTTGTACGACTGTAAACAATTTGTAATCGCTTGAATTTGATTAGTTTAATTATATTTTGTATATGCTCATTGTTACGACAATTCGAATAGTTCAATGAGAGTACATTTTAATGTAAATACAAATTTAAATATCACGAAATTTTGCTAAGCATAAAAGAGATTTTCAAAACACAACGACAAACATTAAGCATGAAAACATGAAGTTGATTGTCAATTCACTTTTCACTCTTTTCGCCTGTGTGTCCTTGGTTTGTTCTAAAGGTTACATACTTTGGACATCTTAAAGCATTTAAATTATTTATTTTAAAATTCAATTTACAGATCGTAATGACAAGCCATACAGAGTGGGCTGTTACTATGCTTCGTGGGCAGCTGATGCCAGTCAGGGCGAAAATAAGGTACGTCATTCATTAGTTTAATATATTCCAATATTTAAATTTAAATTTAGTTTACTCCAGAGGATCTCAATGTAGACGTGTGCACTCACTTGAACATTGCCTTTGCTACACTGGAGAAAAATACAATTCAATTTTTCGACCCGGATGGTAAAATTTGATGGATTTAGATTTAATTTGTGTTATTATTGAAACTCTATTTTAGGATTGATTCGCCGTGTAACAGATTTACGCAAGAAGAATGCACATTTGACTGTACTCATCTCAATTGGTGGCTGGGCTGATGGTTCAACCAAGTATTCGGAAACGATGCGGTCACAGGTCAGAAGACAAACGTTCGTTCAGTCAGTGGTGGACTTTTTGCGGGAGAACGATTTGGATGGTCTAGATTTTGATTGGTAGGTTTAGTTGTTGTAACAAAAACTCAATTTAATCTTCTCGAATTCAGGGAATTCCCAACTTTCTTTGGGGAGGGCGCTGGTGACCGAACATTGGGTCGACCCGAAGACAAGCAAGACTTTATCACGCTTCTACAAGAGTTGAAAGAAGCTTTTGCACCACACGATTACATTCTGACCGGCGCTATAAGTACAGCCAAATTTACCGTAGATCGTGCATACGAAATTGCAAATATTTCAAAAAATATGGATTTCATCAATTTGATGACATACGATTATCATGGACCATGGAGTGAACAGTTGGGTTACAATTCACCACTGCACCCAGATCCAAACTGGTCAGAAGCCGACCGCCAATTGACAATTGAATTTACAGTTGATTATTTCGTGCAAAACGGTGCTGATCCGACCAAATTGGTAATTGGTGTTCCACTGTATGGCTATAGTTTCCAGTTCGATGGTGTCGACTCAAGGGTTGGTGCAAATGCTACCAATGGAAGAGATGCGGGCACATATGCACAGATTTGTCAGAAATTGAGACAAGAACAAGGCTGGAAGGTTAATTGGGATGAGGTGGCTCAAGTGCCGTTCGCAGTCAAGGGAAACCAATGGATCACGTATGATAACTTGCAAAGTATTGGTAAAAAGTTGGATTATATAAAACAAAAGCATCTTGGTGGAGCGATGGTTTGGCTAGTGAATGGTGACGACTGGAAAGGACAATGTGGAGAGGGCACATTTCCTGCTATGAACTTGATTATGAAAACACTCAATGTGCCCGATACTGAGTACTATCATTATTAATAAACAGTAATAGAGTTGTTTTTTGCTGATTTATCTGAGTTTACATGTACACGTTCAATCTAACTTGCAATTCCAAAAAAAATTTGTCTTACATTCAAACAGTTTGTTTTACATTCATTCAACCAGATACCTTGCAAACATACAGACAGACTCTCTGAGTAACATCGAAATAATCGATTTCCCGATTACAACTAACAAGTTTGCATAATCAAACCCACATTTAATCCTAATTGCTAACTATCTAAAACTACTATTGATATGATTATTTGATAAGATATAAAACTGATGCTACAGGTACTCAAGACCAGTAGCCTGTTGCAATATTACTCACAATTTGAAGTGTTAATCCAAGTCTCCAATTTTTTTTGTTAAAATTAAAATCAAATGTATTTTCTTTGATGATTGACATTGAATCTATTCAACGGATTGAAAAAGAAAAATGTTGTTTTTAAATATAAATTTGGTGTATCTCATTTTGATTTTATTTCCAATTTACTATCAATGCCAAACTTTAATTCAAATCGACGGAATTAAAATTGATAGGCGTTTCATTGAAATAACCAATCTACATCGAAATGGTCAACGTAAGCTTAAATTCACTTTGAGTACCGTGGCCTTCGATCAAAGGACTTTAAACAATACGCATACATCTCTGCGATTGAGATTGAGTGATCAAACTGAGGTCAACATTTCAATCTACAAATCTACACATGGAACAAATTACAAATTTAGTTGGCCATATAATGCACAAACCGAGAAGAGGGAGATCTGTTTCTACTATGCGCTTAATGATGCAATTTGGTAAAGAATGTGATATCATTAGTATTATTTTTATTTTATTTTTCTACAGGTACAGTGCGTTTAATGAGAATGAGATCTCAAGTGATTGGCCCTTGGATCCAAATTGGACTGTTACTGGGCATCTATCCACTTCTCAAACTTCACAAAGTCAAATTAAAATTCTTTTTAATGAAATTTTGCATCTAAACACTGACGGCTTTGGCATTGTGCAAAATATCAAAAACCAATTTTCAATAATTCGACGCAATCGTTATGAATTTTTTCAGGGGAAAAATAGCGAAATAAGTCCTGGAATATGTTTTTATGTAAAACCAAGTTATTCTGAAGAGGATTGCAGCTGTAAATTAGATAAGAATCCTACCACTGATTTTGAATTTGATATATTTGCAAGTGGAAACATTAAAACATTGTTAGACAACATTTTTATGGATTATCTAACAAAACCTAGCGGAATTCCGAATGAAAATATTTTCAAATATCCAACTTGGCTGTTTGGTTCAGAACAAAGTTTGGTACACGATGATTTACTCAGTTTCGCTAAATTAGTCAAACAACACGGATTTGAGAATAGCGAGATTCAAACGAATCGTTTTAGGGGCGATTTGGCCGATTTGAATTCTCAATTAAACAAGGAAAATATCAAAACTTTAGCAAAGCAAGTCCAAAGTCTTGGTTTGAGATTTGGTTTTACATTCGGGCTTTCTGATATTACTTCAAGGAAAGAGTCCGAACTTTATTTTTTAAAGAAATCGAAAACTGTTAGTAAATTTATAAATTTTGACGATCAAAATGCTATCAAATGGTTGACCGATAGTTTGAATGAAATCTACAAAGATCATAATATCGACGGCCAAGTGCACATCGATTTCACACGAATGTACTATTCGGATTTTACATCGATACTGCCTAACTTAATCGTTTATCATAGCAAATTTCTGGAAGCTCTCTCAATAGTCAACTTTCCAATTTCATTCAATTCAGCAATTCGTACTCAACATCTCCAATTGTTCACAGACCTACATTATGAACTAAACAATTTAGTGCCCGTTTTGCTTGGCACTTCAATCGCTGGGTACTCATTCATAAACATTCCTATTACCAAGAGTAATTCAGCTGAAGAATACATCAGAAATGTTCAAGCACATGCTTTTTTACCTGCCATTTCATTTCATTATCCACCATGGAATTATGATAACGCAACAGTCAACCTTACGCAGCAATTTGTCAATTTGCATTCAGCGTATGCGCCCATAATAATTGAACTTATCAAAACTATGTCCCAATCTGGCACACCAACATATCGGCCAATGTGGTACGCTGAGCTTGATGATATGCAAACATACAAAATCAATGATCAATTCATGGTGGGCAATTATATTGTGGTTGCGCCAGTGGTTAAATATGGTGAGCGTCAACGAAAGGTATACCTTCCATCTGGAATATGGATTGATCAAAATGGAAAGACGTACAATGATCCCAGTGAATTTATAGTCAGCGCTCCAATTGAAGAACTTCCTTATTTTACAAGTTTGAAATTATATTAAGCAATTTTTCTTTTGTGTCTAATATCTAATATTTAATTACAGGAAAATCTTTTAACAGACCAACAATAATAGATGTATCAACAACGACGGAACCAACAACAAAGGAACCAACAACTTCGGAAACCAACAACGACGGAACCAACAACGAAGGAACCTACAACGACGGAACCAACAACGAAGGAACCTACAACGATGGAACCAACAACGACGGAACCCACAACGAAGGAACCTACAACGAAGGAACCAACAACGACGGAACCAACAACGACGGAACCCACAACGAAGGAACCAACAACGAAAGAACCTACAACGAAGGAATCTACAACTTCGAAACCAACAACGACGGAACCAACAACAAAGGAACCAACAACTTCGAAACCAACAACGACGGAACCAACAACGAAGGAACCTACAACGATGGAACCAACAACGACGGAACCCACAACGAAGGAACCTACAACGAAGGAACCAACAACGACGGAACCAACAACGACTGAACCCACAACGAAGGAACCAACAACGAAAGAACCTACAACGAAGGAATCTACAACTTCGAAACCAACAACGACGGAACCAACAACAAAGGAACCAACAACTTCGAAACCAACAACGACGGAACCAACAACGAAGGAACCTACAACGATGGAACCAACAACGACGGAACCCACAACGAAGGAACCAACAACGAAAGAACCTACAACGAAGGAATCTACAACTTCGAAACCAACAACGACGGAACCAACAACAAAGGAACCAACAACTTCGAAACCAACAACGACGGAACCAACAACGAAGGAACCTACAACGATGGAACCAACAACGACGGAACCCACAACGAAGGAACCTACAACGAAGGAACCAACAACGACGGAACCAACAACGACGGAACCCACAACGAAGGAACCAACAACGAAAGAACCTACAACGAAGGAATCTACAACTTCGAAACCAACAACGACGGAACCAACAACAAAGGAACCAACAACTTCGAAACCAACAACGACGGAACCAACAACGAAGGAACCTACAACGATGGAACCAACAACGACGGAACCCACAACGAAGGAACCTACAACGAAGGAACCAACAACGACGGAACCAACAACGACGGAACCCACAACGAAGGAACCAACAACGAAAGAACCTACAACGAAGGAATCTACAACTTCGAAACCAACAACGACGGAACCAACAACAAAGGAACCAACAACTTCGAAACCAACAACGACGGAACCAACAACGAAGGAACCTACAACGATGGAACCAACAACGACGGAACCCACAACGAAGGAACCTACAACGAAGGAACCAACAACGACGGAACCAACAACGACGGAACCCACAACGAAGGAACCAACAACGAAAGAACCTACAACGAAGGAATCTACAACTTCGAAACCAACAACGACGGAACCAACAACGCCAGAACCTTATTGGCCAAAACCAATAACCCTGGATCCAAAAAACACCAGAACCGATCACTCCCATTCCAACTTCTCTGACACCAACACTGAAACAGAATACAACAAGCATGGCGAAATTGAAGCAAAAAGTTGAAAAGAGCCCACTTTTAACGTACTTGAAAAGTGGAGAACTGTCAGACGGTTTGAAACAATTCTAGATAAACTCTGGCTTATAATTCTAATATATTTATTTTAGCAGTAAAATCAACAACAACCAAAGTGCCGCTTGAATCAGCTGAAACAACTACAACCGAATTAACCCAAATTGAGATGAAAACAACGTTAATCGAAAAATTAGAAAAATTAACAAACGATTCATTGCTTTCAAGTAACCAACTAACCGAAGGAGAATGGATCGAGGCTATAGACAATTTAGCCGACATTATCACAGACTTCAGTCATCAAAATTGGACTTTGAACAAAACATTTGAGGTGGCAGATCTAACTTTTGCTACAATTAATAATATGCTTGAGACACCCAAATTGTGGAACAACTTTAGCCATAACGAACAGATAAATCAAGCATCGAAATTTTTGACAATTATTGAACAGTTATCCACAAAACTTAATGTTGAACAGCAGAATTGTCACCACGAAAATTTTATCATTGTCAATCAAAAGTATAGTTCCCTATTGGTGAAATCAACCAAATTTCCAGTGTCAAGCCCAAATGCTTCAATCAAGTTTGGCTTTGACTCTCAATTGGAATTTGAATTGAACATTCAGGCATTCAATGGCACACAAATTGATCCATTCAAAAGTGGTCAAAACATTGTTGTCACTGTGGTGATTGTGGACAAATTGCCGCATTACATGTCACTGTCCAAAAATGGTTTATTGCTCAATTCGAAGCTCATTTCGGTGAACGCTGGACAGAGCAATCAGACTATACATCTCAAGCCTCCGTATAAATTCAAATTTACATCTAAAAATATACACAAACTTGAATTTCATGATCAACCCAAGTGTCTTTATTGGGATTTTACACTAAGCAGCTGGTCCACAAGCGGATGTAGCTACAACCGGGCAGAGTCAAATAGAAGTTTCACTGTCTGTGAGTGTAATCACTTGACTAACTTTGCAGCACTGCTTGATGTGTCTCATAGGGAGGTTCCCAGTGTGGCCAAATCGTACCTCACCTATGTGTGCTCAAGTCTCAATTGTGTCTTCATTTTTGGGGCAATTTATGTTGCACTCAAACACAACAACAACAACCAAAAGGTTCATCTTTGGTTTGATCACGATCCCGACAAACGAATGTCCAATCAACATTTGCTCACACTCAACATTGCTTTCTGTCTTCTATTGTCGCATTTGAGCATTTTGTTTGGAATGGATTTAACTCAATATCCACTTGTGTGCGGGCTTAATTCAATAACTCTCCTCTTTGTGCTTCTCTGCACATTTGCTTTTATGTTTCTATTTAGTTTTCACAATCTGGTGTATTGCAATTCGCGATATGTAATCGACTTCAAGTACTACGCAGTGATCGGTTACATGACTCCAATGTTGATCATTATCATCTCAATTTGCGCGATCTATTTCACCAAAACTCACAATGTGATTCAATCACTGACTGGCGAGTATTTGTAAGTTTATAATATAGTTTAAAAAATTAATTTTTAATTTGTTCCAATTTCAAATTAGCTGTTGGATATCATCGCGAAAGTATCCTGAACATATTTGGATCTTCGCAATTCCAGCAACACTACTTTGGGCAATAAATTTTGCAATATTATTTTATCTTTTAGCAAAATTTTTCGAATACAGATCACTGAAAACAATTCAAAAGGCCAAGTTGAGCAGTGAATTTTCGGCTAAAATGCGAAACAGAATAAAGCGTGAACGAGAAAAAAGATTAACAAAAGTGAAAGAACCGACAATTGGCGAAGAAACGAAACGACTGTTTGTCAACAGTTACTTTCTAGTGTTCAACTTTGGCCTCCCTTGGATTTTGTATGTGTTCTACATTAACGAGTACTTTCGATATTTTGCGTATGCTTTCATTGTGGTCAATGCTACTCAGGTAAATTTAAATTTATTAAATAATGTTTTACTAAGTAAAAGTTTTCTCAATAGGGAATTACGCTTTTTGTCGAACAAATTTATATTTATCGAAGAATGCAAAGTAAAGAACAAAAATTTAGCAAAAAATAATCTTTATTACAGATAGGAAAATTGCAATTTACACACATGTTTTTAATTTATCACTACCAAATTATTTCTCGGCTTGCCAAATTTTGATAAATTACCCACCTATCAATGTAATTAATTGTGTGATTCAATTTGACAAGTGTTCAGATCCATGTTAATGAAAGTTGAATTGTGATTAACAAATAAATTTTTGTGATATCAAAATGACTCCACATGAGGCCACTTGTTAAGATTACCCAATCTTAGAATATCAGCAAATGCTTCCATCAATGATAATTATCATTTGTACATGACAAAGCATGTAATACAACTTAACAGCTGCTTGTTCTTGGACTGTGTTATTGTACATAACAGATACATCCTATGCAGTCTGTTTGTGAAATAGACTTTTTCCTTCTCAATTATGTTTTAATTTTGAATCACATTAAAAAAAATTTGATCAGTCGTCTAATCAAAAGTGGGAAAAATGGACCAATAAGGAAAATACTTGTGAATTCTCTTTAATAGACAATTTTAAATTTAAGGCAATTTGATTTAGAGAGACAAATTTAAATTGAAATGAGGAATTTATATGTGATTAGTTTAGGAGATGAGTCCACTTGTGAAGAGACATCTGTAGCATTTGTTGGGCAAAGTCTCATGTCAAATAGTATTGGATAGCGTACACAAACGCAAACTCATTGATATGAAAATGTGTTTTTAGTTGTTTTGAAATCATAGTTAACTTCACGATGGCCGAAACAAGTGTCATACTCACTTTTGAAGACACGCGACAAGAATTGTTGGACAAATGGATACGCTCACATGTCAACATACGATCTTTATGGGAAGCACTTGAAAGTGAATTTGAACTCGATTATTGGGCAAAAGAAAAAGGCGTCCTTCGTCTCACACAGTCTGTGATCAATTGTATCGATTGTGAGCGACCAATTGTGCTGTTTGAATACAGGTTACTGTTTGATCACATGTTTGCGATGTCCAACATTGACAAGTGGGATTTACCAAACAAATTGATGGAAGTGCTCGATCCAATTATGAATCCAAACTGGGATTGGCCCAGAGTTAAGCATCGAAATGTTTGTGTGGTGTTGCTGTTTCTGTTGGACAGTTATGTCACTTTTATGACTGAAGATATCAAAGGAATCATGTTGCAATATTTCAAGAAAAAAATTGTACAAACAGAATTTTCTGAAACAGTTTTATTGTCGCTGATTTGTTTAGATAAATTGTTGCATAATGACGCAAAATTAAAAACAAATAAAAATATCGAAGAAATACTCATGGATTTGTCTCACTTTTGTGAACAAACTTATTTCGAACAACTTTCAAACGATGAAATTCAATATCAAATTAAATTCATGTGTCAATGGTTTAATAAACTCAACACTGATTGGTCTACAAAAGAAGTGATTTTGAAACTATCAAACGACCATTTGGCTGTACGAAATGACACTAACCAAATGCATCCAATTAAAGCTTCAATTCAAGTGTCATGTTCACAAGTGTTCTATTATGAAGTGAACATAGTTACAGAAGGGCCAAGTCGAATTGGCTGGACAACTCGAGATTCAATGTTTGTGCAACCGCACCAGCTGATTGGTGATGACCACAACTCGATTGGGCTTGATTGTTATCATGGAGTGATTTGGCATGGTGGTGCAAAGAGTATACATCGTAAACTACAATGCAAGACCGGAGATGTGATTGGATGTTTGCTTGATTTGGTTAATATGAAATTTCAATTCACCCTCAATGGCCAACTAATCAAACACTTGATCAAATTTCACTTTTCACCGGAACCTTATTATGCTGCGGCATGCATTGGCTCGCATCAACAGTGTGCCTTCAATTTTGGTGAATCACAATTTAAATTTAAATCAAAAGATTACGTCAAATTAAATTATCCAAAATCTATCAAACTACAAGAGACCTATTTGTCGGGCGATAACTATTTCTTCAAACCTTCAGACTTGAATGGTGGGCAACAGATTGACATTTTCTTTAAAGATAAATGTCAAATGGAGTTTGATCAATTTGTTATTGGTAGTAACAAGTCTACAGCCAATTATGAAAGTGGACAATTCAAACTGTTAGATTTGAAAGATTTAATCAAAAAACATGGATGGATTCGGCTGGTGTACTCAATCAACAAAGAGTTGACAATTTGGGAGAGAGAAAACAAGTCCAACAAATTGTATGTGGTGGACAGAATAATGCGAAAATATTTAAAATTCATTGATTCTGATTTGAGTCTATCAAATACTGCAAAATTCTTGGAAATAATCTATCCATTAATGGACATTTTCAGTGAACACTCACTAAACACTGAGCAAAACAGTCTAATTCGAAGCACCATTTGTTTGTCACTATACTTTTGGATCATTGCCGAAAGATTTTGCCATCAGCGACAGATGGTAGACTTGTTGACGAGCAAAGTGATTGACTTTTTAAAATGGACCATCTCGGAAAGTAAAAACGAACAGTGGACAGTTCTAGTTGCTTTGGTTTGTATTGAATGTTTTCTTGAAAACGATACAAATTTGGAGAACAGATTCAAAATTAAGGCCGATTCAACGTTGTGCGAGAAGTTGGTTTGTTTATCAAAATTTGCAAGTTCGACTGATTTTTATTCGCCACAATTTGATTCATTGAAGTATCAAATTCAATTTGTTGCTCAATCCTGTCTCAGGTTTATTAACAATTCGACCGCAAAATTTTCTATTCAAAATTCTTTCACCGTTCGCAATAATACCAATTTAATGTTTCCAGTTCGGTGTGCATTTCCGGTTTTGACAAGTCTGCAGAGCTTATCGAAGCCTAAAGTTAATAAATTTGTTGCAAAAATAATGAACAACAAGAAAATCTTTCATCAAAACCTTTTGCAGTTTAATTCAAGCAAATATTACTACGAAGTTATTCTGTTTACCGATGGACCAATTCGAATTGGCTGGTGCACCCGTGAAAGTGAATTCACTTTCAAAGAAGGTCTTGGTGTGGATGATTTTTCAATCAGTTTCGATCCTTTCAATCGATGCGTTTGGCACAATGGCGTTATGAACAAAGTGAACTTTACAGCAAACAAATTGAAAACACCAAATGTGGTTGGTTGTTTGATTGATGTACACGAGTGTACTTTTGACTTTTACTTCAATGGCCAACAAATCATTTATAAACAATCAGAGGTGTGCTTCTTTCGTGAAACATATTTTGCCGCTGCAAGTCTGCCTCCACAACAGCAAATTTATTTCAATTTCGGTCAAGAGCCTTTTCGATATAAACCAAAATTACCGAGAAACTCAACTAAAAATCAAACCGAATATCTAAACTTTCACACTGAAAGCAATCAAATAACAAATCAATACCAATTGTTAAGCGCAAATCACGTCAAAGATGACCGAAACACAATTTTTTGGTTTGCTGAACCACCAAACCAATTAAATCTCTTTCACAACTCTCAATATTCCCATTTCTTTCAAAACGGAACACTTCAAAGCGAATTCAATGATTTGATAGCTAAAATGGTAAAGATTACATTTGGCAGTATATTTGATTCAAAACATTCAACTAAGAAAAATAAAATTCATAACATTCAAACCAATTTCATTCAAATGATCAACAAATACGAGAGTTTATTCTACCATCGATTTATACAATCAATTGTTTACACAGAAATCAACAACAATACTTTGTCGTTATCAGATAATAGATTTTCAATCTTGTGGAATTTGATTGAAGAATTAAGTACGACATATTTCAAAATGCAAAACGATGATGAACAATCGATTTATGAATTTCGGGATTTACCAAGCAAATACAAAATGCTCGAAATTGTACAATTTTACCTTGCACAATTTATTAGCACTTCAAACGCCATCGATCGGTTCAAGGACATTAAAGCGAGTTTGATTTTATCAGTGATTGGACAAATTGAAAATGGATTTACTTTGAATGAGCAAACAATTTCAATGATTTTCCAAATATTTGACCGAAATCAATTTGACTATGCAACACTGATGGAAGTTGTAGCAATTGAGAAGTATTCAATTTCCAATTCAACAAATTTTGATATTTTGAAAACAAACAAACAATTAATTTTGAAACTTGAAAGTCTGTCTAAAATAAGTGAAATTGGTCATGAAATTGATCAGAAAACGAATTTAAACAGATTTTCTTCAATGAAATATCAAATCGAATTTTGTGCAAAATGGATTTTACAACACTTGTTCAAAATTGTCAAAAATCCAAATGCAACTAGACACTTTAAAGTTGACTTTTGTTCCGCCAACTTGAAAGCATCCCTCGATAACATGTCGATTCGTTGCGATGTGCACAATGGCTCAATTCGTCACCGACTCCCAGTGAGAGGGAGAATATATTTCTATGAAGCAGTTCTTCTCACCAAAGGTCCAATTCGAATTGGTTGGAGCACCAGAATGTCCAATTTGATGGCGCCAAATCAACTCGGTGAAGATGATCACTCGATTGGATTTGATGCACATTCGGCAACAATTTGGCATAATGCAAAACAAATTAAAACATATTCAAAAACAAGATCTTCAACTTCGAATACCATTCCCGATGATGTCGATATAGTGGGATGTTTGTTTGATCCAACTCGTGCTCGATTTGTGTTCTATCTCAATGGTGTTCGAGTGCACTTCCCGAAAACAAAACTATTCAACAGAACTTACAAGATTTATTTTTTCGCTCAACCATATTATCCGTCGGTGAGCCTTTCAGCACATCAACATGTGCTCAATTTTGGACAGACACCTTTTTCTGTACCCACCAAAAGGTGTCAACTATCGAGATTTGTATTCAACTTTTTACTAAGCAAAAATTCTCGACGTTCATCAATTACTAGTAAATTGTCCCGAAAGCAAAGTCGACATCAGAAGAGAATGAAAGGCTCATTTGTGCTAAAGCAGAAACTCTCTTGAAATAGTGTTTTGTCCGTCATAAAACGTAAATGACTTTACTGTATTGTACGATGTGAATGTACCAAATGCACTTTTCTACTTGTGTATACAGACAATACAAACGTTGACATACAATCTCAACATCTCCCTCACTGCATTACCTCTACCTTGTTTGCGTTTGCGTTTGTGTATTATATACGCTGTCGCTACTTTTCCCTCTTGTCATTTCCATTAAAGTTGTCATTGTGATCAAACAAGTCTCGAAATTGTCTACTAGCGATGGCTTCTTCTTCACCTTATCCACAAATCGGTGCTCCTGCTCCCGACTTTTCAGGAACCGCAGTTGTAAACGGTGCTTTCAAGCAAATATCTCTGTCCGATTTCAAAGGGAAATATGTGGTTCTTCTCTTCTTCCAACCGATTTTACCTTTGTTTGTCCAACTGAAATTACAGGATTTTCAGATCGAGCAGATGAATTCAGCAAAATCAACTGTCAACTCATTGCCGCATCAACTGACTCACAGTTTACTCATCTCGCCTGGATGAACACACCTCGAAGTGAACGTGGTGTTGGTGCACTGAAAATGCCATTACTGTCCGACAAGAATGCGGCGATTAGTCGTGCGTATGGTGTTTACCGTGAAGAGCGGGGCGTTTCACTGAGAGGACTATTTGTAATTGACGACAAAGGAAAACTGCGTCAGATTACAATCAATGATTTTGCTGTGGGGCGTAGTGTGGACGAGACACTGAGACTGGTACAGGCATTCCAGTACACAGACGTGCATGGTGAAGTGTGTCCGGTTGGATGGAAACCTGGTGCACCGACTATTAAGCCCGGGGTTGAGGCTTCAAAAGAGTATTTTCAGAAACAAAATTGATAATTCCTTGACTTTTTATTATGCATGGAAATGTAGGTTAAGCTCAATGTTGTCAATAAGGTCAATTTAATGTTATTAAATTTTACATGCCAATGGAATTTTATCCCTTTTCGCTGAGATTTGCTAATCGTCCATCGAGCCAATAAAATTCGAGTTTACTGCGATTTTTTGACAATTTTGGATTTTTCATTTTGAATATCAAGTAGTTCATCATAATATGAAACACTTTTTATGGCGAAATCAAAATCAAATCGCGCCAGACAAAGCGATCAGTTTGACAAAAAAATGTTTGTTTATACATTTTTGCAAAACATATGTTGACGCATGTTGAGTTTGAGTTCAAGTTGGGAAATGTACGCTCAAGATGTTTCATTGTGTGACATTGTAGTCAGTGATGACTCATCGATGATGCCATCGAGTCGATTGTGAGTATTTTGTGAATTGAAATGTAGTGTTTGGTGATGAGTGGACTATTGTAAAAGACTACTAGAACAAAAAATTGATTTGTACTTATCACTAAGTTGTATAGTTGGCTCATCGATGAGTGCTCAGCTGAGTGCGCTACTTATGAGTCAATGTATAGTGACTTGTGAATTTGTGTGTAGTTTTGGTAGTGTGAAGAGAGAAGAGACAGTTCATTCTGGTGAAGTACTTTGAAGAGAGCAGATTGCTTTGTGAACTTTTGTTCTTCCCTACCAAACTCTGTGCACGATGCTCATCAACCGCCTTCTCTGTCTAGTGTTTCGGCACATCTTCTCCAAACTGTCCTTTGCCGATGTACTGCAAGCAGGACGTGTTTGTCCACTCTGGCGATTGTATCAACTTGAAGTAACCAACAAAGTCACATGTGTCATTTTGCTTGTTGGTTTGCAAAGTCACAACAGCAACAATCAACAACAACCAACGCCACTTGATTTAATCTCTCGCTCTCTGTTCTTTACATTGCACATCAGACGAACTCAAAGCCGAGGATGGCTTTTCGCCTTTGTTTGCACCTCAACCCGGTCCCGAATGGTCTCCGACTCTGCATCAGCAACACCCCCGACTTGTTCACTGCACTCGAACTGATTGAGCAACTGCCAAATGTGACCACTCTCATATGTTTCAATCAGCTACAGTGACAGTTCAGTGATTGATCACGTGATTCTGCTTCTCGCCAATTGGAAGCACCAGTTGAGCACATTCAAATTTTGGAGTTGCTTGTGGGGAAGTATTTCGGCATGTCCGTTCAATTCAAGCCAAATACACAAACTACTGGTGTCACTCAATTCACTTGCCATTTTGAGCCATCTCACTCCCTAGATATTAGCCGTAGAACTTTGTTCTTTGGTATGACCATTGCGATGCTGATTCCGTAAATCTCGAATCTGTTTTACGAGCTGATTTCGAATTTCTTTCTCGCTTTACGTGAATTTTATTTTCGATATTTCAATATTTACCAAGTTGATGTGATTCTATCGATGGTTTAAAGAAGTCTCCCAATCAAACACTCGACTCGAACATGTAGGGATTTTGACATATCATCACCGAGCCTATTGATGGATTTGAGGAAATCTGTCAAAAAGATTGCCATGATGCGCTGGCCTTCATTCTATCTTACAGTTAGAAGCCTTTTGGGAGCATGTGAATCGATTCACCTCACTCACCACTCTCAGCATTAGATTGAATCAACCCTTTCCCGAAGTGATCAACCAATTGGCTAAATTTAAGCAATTGGTCTATTTGAGCATTAATCAGTCGTCGGTTCAAGCTGCCATTCGTATGTCGGGGAACTGGGATCAAACTGACCAGCACTCGATTTCTCAATTAGTTTCGGTCAAGATTGTTCATCTCAGTCTCAACATTGTTCACCACTCTGACACCGAATCGTGCCACTGGGCATGGATTTTCCCAAATGTTCAAGTGTTGAGTGCTGATCATGAATGCTTTGGTTTGAATGCTCAGGGCATTGCGGTCACTTGTCAACACCTTATCATCATCATGTCCAATTGCACAATGTGTCCCAGGAACAGGATCACTTCAGGCATTCACAATTTGCTGGGCACCTTTAAGCAATGTCTTAAGCTGCATCGAATCTATCTCAACGAATCGAACATTACTGGTCAGTTTGTGCGCAAATTTAAATTTATGTTGTAATTGTGAATATGTGCAATCTTAATGTTATATTTGTTATTTTTGTTAACTTCAAATTATTAATAATTTTCATATTTCAATTTATGAATTAACAATTTGAGTCATCTTTTATCTGTGCATAAGTGTATAAAAATTTTCAATCAACTTTTGGGGATAGAGAGACTCAAGAGAGATCAAGAGAGGACTCCTTGTGATTAACGATAAAGGAAAACTGCGCCATGATCAATGACTTCAATTAAATCAATGATTTCGCTGTTGGACGTAGTTGTAGACGAAAACTGAGAATGGTGCATGCATTCCAGTACAGAGACGGCATGGAGAGATGAGTCCGGTTGGATGGAAACCTGCTGCACTGACTATTAAGCCTGGAGTTGAGGCTTTGAAAAGTATTTTCTAAAAGCAAAATTGATTACTCAATTTTTATTACTTTCGAGAATGTTGGTTTAGTTTAGTCTAGCAACCAGGTCAATGTTACAAAATTTTATATTCTAATGGAATTTCTTGCTTTCTTAGATTCAAAGTAATAATTTTAAAAAATGTAGCTTAAACATTCCAATAAAATGAACAAATCGAGAGAGAATAAATCAAGTTTGATTCCATTCAAGTCAAATCACAGTTGTGAGTTTGATATTATTTCATCATGTCGAAAATTATTTTTCTTGCCTTCTGTTTTTCCGATTTCGGTTGCCACCAGTCATCGGCCCCGAGTGAACCAATCCAATGTGGCGTCAAAGGACCGTCAGGAGCGTCAACCGCTGAAGGAGATCTTGGCATTGTCGGTGGTCAGGGCGCAGCGCCGCTTGAATTTCCCTGGCAAGTTTCGTTGCAACAAGCTGAGTTTGGACATTACTGTGGTGGCTCACACTCCCTGAACAAACGTTGGATTGTCACTGCTGCGCATTGCGCAAAAGGCCATCGTCCAAATGACATCACAGTGGTAGCCGGAGCTTGGAACATTTCAGACCAAAACCGAAACATCTCAGTGAAGGTCAATGTGAGCAAAATTTTTGTTTTTTCCAAACTACAGCAACCCAAATTTTGGTGATGGTGACGTAGCTCTACTCAAACCTGACAAAGACTTGCCACTATCCCATCAAAACAAACATTTAGGCGCCATTTGTCTTCCTGAAGAGGAATCTTTCAATGAGACGGACAAGTACGCAGGAAGCGTGTGCACTGCCACCGGGTGGGGGCTACTTTGAGGAAGATTCTATCGCAATCAGTCCAATTCTGCAACGTGTCAATATCACAGTCATCAAACGACAGTGTGCAGCCAAGATTATAAAACGGCATCATCCACATCACCGATAAAATGATCCGTGCAGCTGCTCCGGGCAAGGACACATGTCAGGGTGACGGTGGTGGACCACTGGTGAGTTACATTGATGGACGATGGAACCTCATAGGGGTCACTAGTATGGGTCGTGGCTGTGCCGAACCAGGCTATGCTGGTGTGTATGCACGAGTTCCAAATCATGTGCTGCTTTCTTGGATTAAGGAAACCATTGCCGACAATCATTAACTTTGTTGCATTTAAATATGAATTTAAATCTAAAATAAATTATTTGTTAAAGTAACATTTATTTTTTTAAAAATTATTGAAATCAAAATTTCAAGCCTCTCTTGGCATGGCTGATGCTAATAAAAATTGCAAAAACAAAGATAATTTCAATTAAACTGGTCGACTTACAATTTTAGTCCCACTCAAATCGTTCGATTTGTGCTCGATCAGCTTGGTCGGTTGTCCTGGTGTCCGGTTGGATGGAATCCGGGTGCTATTTAACATGGAGTTCTGTATTCGAAGATGTATCTTCATAAACAATAATTTAGTTTAATACCCTGAATTTTTATTATGCATGGGAATGTTGGTTAATTAAATGTGCATGTTATCAACTAAAAATTTTTTCTTCTTCCATGAGACTAACATTCAAATCCTTAATAAAATTGACAAATCGATAGTATAAATCGAGCTTGATTCGATTCGAGTCAAATCACAGTTGTGAGTTTGACATTATTCTCATCATGTCGAAAATTGTTTTTCTTACCTTCGTTTTCTCGATTACATTCACCACCAGTCGAGCGGCCCCGAGTGAACCAATCCAATGTGGCATCAAAGGACCGTCAGAGCGTCAACCGTTGAAGGAGAACTTGGCATTATTGGTGGTCAGGACGCTGCGCCATTTGAATTTCCCTGGCAAGTTTCGTTGCAACAACATAGGCTTGGGCACATCTGTTGGTGGCGTACTTTTGAACAAACGTTGGATTGCGTCACTGCTGGGCATTGCGTTGAGTTTAGCCCTCACCCAACTTAAGCTTACAGTGGTAGCGGGAGGTGGAACATTTCTGATCAAACCGAATCATCTCAAGTAAAGGTCAAAGTGGACAAAGGGTTTGTTTATCCTGAATTCAACAACCCATTTCCCCTATGATGGAGATGTAGCTTTACTGAAACTTGACAAAGACTTGCCACTGACAAATCAAATGCAAACATCTAGGCGCCATTTGTCTTCCTGAGAAGGAATCTTCCAATGAGATAGACAAGGACGCAGGAAGTGTGTGCACTGCAACTGGGTGGGGCTTTCCAGAGAAAGATTCTGGGCAAAAATCAGTCCAACGTACGAGTCAATATCACAGTCACCAATCAGACAGTGTGCAGCCAGGATTATCATAACGACATCATCATCCATATCACCGATAAAATGATCTGCGCCGCTGATCCGGGTAAGGACCCATGCCATATGGTGACAGTGGTGGACCACTGATGTGCTACATTGATGCAGGCAAATGGAACATCATCGGAATCATTAGCATGGGCAAAGACTCAAAGCCAAACCAGAACGCGTTAATATCCTGGTGTGTTTGCACGAGTTCCAAACCCTGTGCTGCTTTCTTGGATCAGAAAACCATTGCCGATAATTCTTGACTTAGCTATCTTTGTATAAGGATTTAAAATTGAAATTATTTCTAAGTGAAATTTATTTAAAAAATTATTAAAAACTTTTGGAAGTGTCCTTACAGCACATGACAGATGCTACACTGCGCGACACTCAAGTTGCCGATTTGCGGTGGCGCGCGTTGTGCTTTTGAATTTTTTGCTTAACTTTTGACTTCCATAATTTAATACCGGCTTGTATTTGTAATCTTAGTACTAAATAGGCAGGGAATAAAAGTAATTTCCAGTCGATTTAGATCAACTAAAATCAATCGATTTGTACTCGATCAACTTATCAGTAACATTTGACATTATACCAAGTGAACACGAATACTTTTCTTGGACTTCCTTGATATTGACTTGTCCGGATTCGGATTGATAATTGGTGTCATATATGATATTAGTATACTAGGGAATAGACTTTTGCTCTCCTTCTGATATATTCAAAGTAAAATTATAGAAACGAAAGGAACGAACGGATATTTCTGCTGGCACTGTTCTAAAGTAAACAAAAATGTTTAGATCACGATGATCATCGATGACAATGGACAGATGAAGTACAACTAGTCTGACAGTCAAATCAGTACTACTCTGATGAGAATGCACCGATTAGTCGTGCGTATATACGGTGCATATATGGTGTTTACTGTGAAGAACGGGGCGTTTCACCGGAGAGGACTTCGTGATTGCAATGGTCGCGACCACCATGGCAAACTGCATCAATGATTTCGCTGTTGGACATAAAGTGTGGATGAGACACTTGAGACTGGTGCAGGCATTCCAGTACACAGACGGCATGGTGAGTGCGTGCCCGGTTGGATGGAAACCTGGGGGCAGACTATTGGCCAGGAGATGAGGCTTCGAAGGAGAGTATTTTCACAAACAAAATTGATTACTCCATTTTTATTACTTTCGATAATGTTGGTTAGCTTAGTTTAAGCACCCAGGGCAATGATGTAAAATTTTATATTCTAATGGAATTTATTAGTACATTGGAATGTATCTTAGACATTCCAATAAAATTCGACAAATTGAGAAGTATAAATCAAGTTGACCCGCATCCAAGTAAATCACAGTTGAGTTTGACATCGTTTCATTATGTCTGGAAATTGTTTTTTCTTACTTTCTGTTTTCTGATAGCTACCAGTCAAGCAGCACCTAGTGAACCAATCCACGGCGTCGTGGACCGTCAGGAGCGTCAACGGTTGAAGGAGATCTTGGCATTATTGGTGGTCAGAACGCAGCACCGTTTGAATTTCCCTGGCAAGTTTCGTTGCAAAAAGAACTGGCTTTGGGCACTACTGGGCTGTAGCTCAATTCTGAACAAACGTTGGATTATCACTGCCGTACATTGTGCATCAGGCCGTAAACCAAATGAGCTGGCGCAGCTGGAGCTTGGAACATTTCAGATCAAACCGAATTATCTCGCGTAAAAGTCAATGTGGACAAAATGTTTACTTTTCCAAACAACAGCAACCAATTTTGAATGATGGAGACGTAGCTCTACTCAAGCTTGACAAAGACTTACCACTCACAAATCAAAAACAAACATCTAGTACTCCATCTGTCTTCCTGTGGAGGAATCTTCAATGAGACGGACAAGTACGCAGGAAGTGTGTGTGCACTGCCACGGGTGGGGACTTTTTGAAAATCATCCTGCCAAAAACCAGTCCATTTTCGTAATGAGGTCAATATCATAGTCACTAAGTAGACAGTGTGTAGTCAAGATTATAAAAAACGAAACCATCCATATCACCGATAAGATGATCTGTGCCGCTGATCCGGGAAAGGACCCATGCCATGGTGACAGTGGTGGACCACTGATGTGCTACATTGATGGACGATGGAACTCATCGGAATCATTAGCATAAGTAAAAAAATTGTGCCGAACAAGAAAAAATATCCTGGCGTGTTTGCACACGTGTTTCAAACCCTGTGCTGCTTTCTTTTTTTTGATCAAGGGAACCATTGCCGACAATGCTTAACTTAGCTATTTTATTTGGATTTATTTAAAATTATTGAAATAAAAAATTCAAAATTCTCTTTACAGCACATGACAGATGCTAATAAAAATTGCAATAATTAAAGTAATTTCCATTAAACTGGTCGATTCTTTTATATTCCACTCCAATCGATCGATTTGTACCGACCAACTTGTCAGTAACATTTGTCTTGGATGCTTAGTGAACATGAATATTTGCCCATTGACTTGCCTGGATTTGGGATTGATGATCACATCGTACTGAGGAAAGTACATTCTTTCTCCTTCTGGAAATGTTCAGAGTAAAATTACCAGGAACGAACGGTAGAGCATAAAATATTGGACTTAAATCTATAATTTCAAAAAAGCATTTAAAAACAGATTTTAAAAAATAGACTAAATAAAAATCATCCTATTCCACATAATACACCGAAACATACTCAAAACCGACGCCCAACCACCGAGCACAGAGTCCACTCGATCAGAGATTTGTGAGTTGGTCCGTGAATTGTAGATAAGATAAAAGGTCACAAATTAACATTGAAGTCATTTCAGGATTGAATCCACCAAACCAAACATTTTGCCGTAAATTGAGCTCCAACGGATAATTCATCTGGTAATTGCTCTAAAGTAAACAAAAAATATTTGGATCATGATGATGATGATGGGTAGATGAAGCAGGATAAGCATCATGGTATTAGAAACACAACTATTAAAAGTAAAATTAAATAAAAACTAAGTTTCATATTTTATTTCAGTTTTTTTGCACAGAAAATTATATTCTTTGAAAAACTCAATTCAAAAATATTTGTATAGAGCAAAGCTATTCTGATTTTATAACTAAATATCAATTGATTATTTGTTTAGCGATAACTATTTCCTATTTGTTTTGGCGCACAAAAACAAATCGCTCAATATTTTGGCTTCTTTTTGATTATTCTTGCAAGTTATTTGTTGCGTAAAGTCAATATTATGCAACATTTACTGTACTTTATTCATTAGGAACGGAAATTTTGCCATTTATGTTTATGGGATTCATTTGTTTACTTATACATTTTCGCTGTATAAATTATTTAATAAATAATTATTTTAATAATGTAATTTATAATTTACAATCTTGCTAGATGAAGATACTTTTTTGACAAAATTTTCCAAAATTCATTAAACTACACATTCTACTGAATTAAAATAAGGAATATACTCAGATTTCCACATTTTATTTTGTCTTCTAACATTAAACCTACTTAAGTGATTAACATTGCGGACAAAACAACTAATGGGAACTTATATGGCTATTTCCATTTTTAGGCGAGTTTGTAGAAATAGCATTCTTGCTCATTGTTTACTCAATGTTTTGCTTCAGGCTGCGCATGGTCATGTTGAGTCAGTCTGACAAGTGTGAGTGTTGTGAGTGCTTAAGTTGTGAGTGCTTAAGACTGATTCTGTTTCTCTCTGCTATTTTTTTCTGGTTTCTTGTAATTTTACTTTCTTTGGAATATAATTTCCTTGGGTTCTATGGCACTTTGAAACGCCATGGACACCAATCATCTTGACAAGCTCTATCTCGGGCCCTTCTAGGCCAAGAGAAATCTTTACTGGCCAGTCTTATCGAATCTCCTTCTTTCCAGAAATCCTTCCGAACTGACAACTGCTTCTGAAAAAATCAAATTTGTGTTGGCCCACGATACTGCCCGTGTGACGGTAGCGCATATTGTCGATAGCCGAAGGGAAAATCTTCAGATGACCAGAAAAACGGATCTCTAGCCACTTTTTATGGTCAAGAAGGAAGTCGTGCTTTTGAGGCAACACTACAAGGAGGCACTTTTGTCTTATTCTGATTCTATTCGATTTGCACCTTGCTGGGATTCTGGTCTGCTTCCTATTGCATTTGGTAATCGTTCTGGCTCCTTCTTTCAGTTAAATAACTACGAAGCAGCTCTTACGGACATTGTGCCGCACAGTCCTATGGCCAGTACGTGCCATACTTCATGTTGACCATCCGAAAGTGTCAATGTCTTGTACGATCAATGTATTGCTGAAGTTAAGAAAAAATTCTGTTTGAATGCAAACCTGCCGAACTGAACAAAGTGATGCCGCTCTTTTACCAAGTTTTTACAAACAAGAGGGAGAGAAGCTGAAGGATGTTGATGAAGTAGAAGAAGAAAAAGAAGATGTGGAATGTAATATCGAGATGCTTAAGGATGTTTCGTCGGTCAAGATTCTGTCTGAGAAAGGCCGCTTTAAGCCTCAATCAAACAATTCGTCACTTTCTTCTAAGGTTGAAGTTCGTTATGATGAGAAGAATGGTATGCCTCCTGTGATTCATTTGTGGATTACTCAAATCCTTTTAATCAGGGGCTCATTTGGTCACTACCGAAGAAAGTATCTACTTTGGTGACATTCTGGCAGTTACCAAGCCTTACGCATCTCTTTTCTTACCAAGAAGCAGGAAC
>JAKIJQ010000543.1:0-33277 GCA_023373905.1 Rhizoglyphus robini | reverse complement strand
CTCATCTATTGTGACAAACAAGGGCTCTATTATCATTCTGAAGAGTGCGTTTAACATTCTGCAGGGACATTAAGGCAGCGACATTAAAGATAGCGACATTAAGCATAGCGACATTAAGGATAGCGACATTAAGCATAGCGACATTAAGGCAGCGACATTAAGGATAGCGCCATTAAGGATAGCGACATTAAGGATAGCGACATTAAGCATAGCGACATTAAGGATAGCGACATTAAGGATAGCGACATTAAGCATAGCGACATTAAGGATAGCGACATTAAGGATAGCGACATTAAGACACAACAGTAACCTAACCTTACTCATCTATAGTGACAAACAAGGGCTCTATTATCATTCTGAAGAGTGCATTTAACATTCTGCTGGGACATTAAGGCAGCGACATTAAGGATAGCGACATTAAGGATAGCGACATTAAGGCAGCGACATTAAGGCAGCGACATTAAGGATAGCGACATTAAGGATAGCGACATTAAGCATAGCGACATTAAGGATAGAAAAATTAAGACACAACAGTAACCTAACCTAACTCAACTATAGTGACAAACAAGGGCTCTATTATTATTCTGAAGAGTGCATTTAACATTCTGCAGAGACATTAAGGCAGCGACATTAAGGATAGCGACATTAAGCATAGCGACATTAAGGATAGCGACATTAAGGATAGCGACATTAAGACAAAACAGTAACCAAACCTAACTCAACTTTAGTGACAAACAAAGGCTCTTTTTTATTATTTTGCAGAGTGCATTTAACATTCTGCAGAGACATTAAGGCAGCGACATTAAGGATAGCGACATTAAGGGGATGACATTAAGCATAGCGACATTAAGGATAGCGACATTAAGCATAGCGACATTAAGGATAACGATATTAAGACACAACAGTAACCTAACCTAACTCAACTATAGTGACAAACAAGGGCTCTATTATCATTCTGAAGAGTGCATTTAACATTCTGCTGGGACATTAAGGCAGCGACATTAAGGATAGCGACATTAAGGATAGCGACATTAAGGCAGCGACATTAAGGCAGCGACATTAAGAATAGCGACATTAAGCATAGCGACATTAAGGATAGCGACATTAAGCATAGCGACATTAAGGATAGAAAAATTAAGACACAACAGTAACCTAACCTAACTCAACTATAGTGACAAACAAGGGCTCTATTATTATTCTGAAGAGTGCATTTAACATTCTGCAGAGACATTAAGGCAGCGACATTAAGGATAGCGACATTAAGCATAGCGACATTAAGGATAGCGACATTAAGGATAGCGACATTAAGACAAAACAGTAACCAAACCTAACTCAACTTTAGTGACAAACAAAAGCTTTTTTATTATTTTGCAGAGTGCATTTAACATTCTGCAGAGACATTAAGGCAGCGACATTAAGGATAGCGACATTAAGCATAGCGACATTAAGGATAGCGACATTAAGCATAGCGACATTAAGGATAACGATATTAAGACCAACAGTAACCTAACCTAACTCAACTATAGTGACAAACAAGGGCTCTATTATCATTCTGAAGAGTGCATTTTGTTACGTTAAAAGCTTTATTCGTTATGAAGTAAAAGTACAAAGATAAAATTAGTGGCAAGGTCCAATCAGTTAAGGTAAGATCCACCAGTTCAGGAGGGTAAGGGTCGAGACCCAATTACAAGAGAGAGAAAGAGTAAGGCCACCTTGTAGAGAGACTTGAAATCCAGCTACGAGTATATACCACCAGACCTTGAGGATCGAGATCCACTAAAAGGTAAGGAAAGCGACAAGACACAGAGTCTATCAAAGAAAGAAACTGGTTAACACACGTCAGAGAGACAACCAGTCAGTAGACATACGAGACATGCGATGATTGTGCAGTTCAGCAACACTTGCTTATATAGGCAGTTGAGTCGGCTATGTTCACACTACGTGACTGTCAGTGGAGTGACTTGCACATGACTCAGCATAAACGTGACAGGGAAGGGAGAGGGAGCCACTTTTCATCACACACCTAATCACCTATTTCAACACATTTAACATTCTGCAGGGACATTAAGGCAACGACATTAAGGATAGCGACATTAAGCATAGCGACATTAAGAATAGCGACATTAAGGATAGCGACATTAAGGATAACGACATTAAGACACAACAGTAACCTAACCTAACTCAACTATAGTGACAAACAAGGGCTCTATTATCATTCTGAAGAGTGCATTTAACATTCTGCAGGGACATTAAGGCAGCGACATTAAGAATAGCGACATTAAGCATAGCGACATTAAGGATAGCGACATTAAGGATAGCGACATTAAGACAAAACAGTAACCAAACCTAACTCAACTTTAGTGACAAACAAAAGCTTTTTTATTATTTTGCAGAGTTCATTTAACATTCTGCAGAGACATTAAGGCAGCGACATTAAGGATAGCGACATTAAGGATAGCGACATTAAGGCAGCGACATTAAGGCAGCGACATTAAGGATAGCGCCATTAAGGATAGCGACATTAAGGATAGCGACATTAAGCATAGCGACATTAAGGATAGCGACATTAAGGATAGCGACATTAAGGATAGCGACATTAAGACACAACAGAAACCTAACCTAACTCAACTATTGTGACAAACAAGGGCTCTTTTATCATTCTGAAGAGTGCATTTAACATTCTGCAGCCACATTAAGGCAGCGACATTAAGGCAGCGACATTAAGGCAGCGACATTAAGGATGGCGACATTAAGCATAGCGACATTAAGGATAGCGACATTAAGCATAGCGACATTAAGGCAGCGACATTAAGGATAGCGCCATTAAGGATAGCGACATTAAGGATAGCGACATTAAGCATAGCGACATTAAGGATAGCGACATTAAGGATAGCGACATTAAGCATAGCGACATTAAGGATAGCGACATTAAGGATAGCGACATTAAGCATAGCGACATTAAGGATAGCGACATTAAGACACAACAGTAACCTAACCTTACTCATCTATTGTGACAAACAAGGGCTCTATTATCATTCTGAAGAGTGCGTTTAACATTCTGCAGGGACATTAAGGCAGCGACATTAAAGATAGCGACATTAAGCATAGCGACATTAAGGATAGCGACATTAAGCATAGCGACATTAAGGCAGCGACATTAAGGATAGCGCCATTAAGGATAGCGACATTAAGGATAGCGACATTAAGCATAGCGACATTAAGGATAGCGACATTAAGGATAGCGACATTAAGCATAGCGACATTAAGGATAGCGACATTAAGGATAGCGACATTAAGACACAACAGTAACCTAACCTTACTCATCTATAGTGACAAACAAGGGCTCTATTATCATTCTGAAGAGTGCATTTAACATTCTGCTGGGACATTAAGGCAGCGACATTAAGGATAGCGACATTAAGGATAGCGACATTAAGGCAGCGACATTAAGGCAGCGACATTAAGGATAGCGACATTAAGCATAGCGACATTAAGGCATAGCGACATTAAGGATAGAAAAATTAAGACAAAACAGTAACCTAACCTAACTCAACTATAGTGACAAACAAGGGCTCTATTATTATTCTGAAGAGTGCATTTAACATTCTGCAGAGACATTAAGGCAGCGACATTAAGGATAGCGACATTAAGCATAGCGACATTAAGGATAGCGACATTAAGGATAGCGACATTAAGACAAAACAGTAACCAAACCTAACTCAACTTTAGTGACAAACAAAAGCTTTTTTATTATTTTGCAGAGTGCATTTAACATTCTGCAGAGACATTAAGGCAGCGACATTAAGGATAGCGACATTAAGCATAGCGACATTAAGGATAGCGACATTAAGCATAGCGACATTAAGGATAACGATATTAAGACACAACAGTAACCTAACCTAACTCAACTATAGTGACAAACAAGGGCTCTATTATCATTCTGAAGAGTGCATTTAACATTCTGCTGGGACATTAAGGCAGCGACATTAAGGATAGCGACATTAAGGATAGCGACATTAAGGCAGCGACATTAAGGCAGCGACATTAAGAATAGCGACATTAAGCATAGCGACATTAAGGATAGCGACATTAAGCATAGCGACATTAAGGATAGAAAAATTAAGACACAACAGTAACCTAACCTAACTCAACTATAGTGACAAACAAGGGCTCTATTATTATTCTGAAGAGTGCATTTAACATTCTGCAGAGACATTAAGGCAGCGACATTAAGGATAGCGACATTAAGCATAGCGACATTAAGGATAGCGACATTAAGGATAGCGACATTAAGACAAAACAGTAACCAAACCTAACTCAACTTTAGTGACAAACAAAAGCTTTTTTATTATTTTGCAGAGTGCATTTAACATTCTGCAGAGACATTAAGGCAGCGACATTAAGGATAGCGACATTAAGCATAGCGACATTAAGGATAGCGACATTAAGCATAGCGACATTAAGGATAACGATATTAAGACACAACAGTAACCTAACCTAACTCAACTATAGTGACAAACAAGGGCTCTATTATCATTCTGAAGAGTGCATTTTGTTACGTTAAAAGCTTTATTCGTTATGAAGTAAAAGTACAAAGATAAAATTAGTGGCAAGGTCCAATCAGTTAAGGTAAGATCCACCAGTTCAGGAGGGTAAGGGTCGAGACCCAATTACAAGAGAGAGAAAGAGTAAGGCCACCTTGTAGAGAGACTTGAAATCCAGCTACGAGTATATACCACCAGACCTTGAGGATCGAGATCCACTAAAAGGTAAGGAAAGCGACAAGACACAGAGTCTATCAAAGAAAGAAATTGTCACATTAACCTAACTGCAAAGATTCAGGCATATTCAAGGTGTTATCTTCGAGTAACCGGAAACCCCAATAAATAATTTGAGTTTTTTATCGAAAATTAATGTTTATAAGGCTTTTACATACGAGGATTGCCCCCTTAAGGCTGTGTTTCTTGTTCAGCATTGTCACATTAACCTAACTGCAAACATTCAGGCATATTCAAGGTGTTATCTTCGAGTAACCGGAAACCCCAATAAATAATTTGAGTTTTTTATCCAAAATTAATGTTTATAAGGCTTTTACATACGAGGATTGCCCCCTTAAGGCTGTGTTTCTTGTTCAGCATTGTCACATTAACCTAACTGCAAAGATTCAGGCATATTCAAGGTGTTATCTTCGAGTAACCGGAAACCCCAATAAATAATTTGAGTTTTTTATCAAAAATTAATGTTTAATCAGCTTGAACATAAACAATTTGCCCCCTTATGGCTGTGTATCTTGTTCAGCATTGTCACATTAACCTAACTGCAAAGATTCAGGCATATTCAAGGTGTGTTCTACGAGTAACCGGAAACCCCAATAAATAATTTGAGTTTTTTATCCAAAATTAATGTTTATAAGGCTTGTACATACGAGGATTGCCCCCTTAAGGCTGTGTTTCTTGTTCAGCATTGTCACATTAACCTAACTGCAAAGATTCAGGCATATTCAAGGTGTTATCTTCGAGTAACCGGTAACCCCAATAAATAATTTGAGTTTTTTTCGAAAATTAATGTTTAATCAGCTTGAACATAAACAATTTGCCCCCTTATGGCTGTGTATCTTGTTCAGCATTGTCACATTAACCTAACTGCAAAGATTCAGGCATATTCAAGGTGTGTTCTTCGAGTAACCGGAAACCCCAATAAATAATTTGAGTTTTTTATCGAAAATTAATGTTTATAAGGCTTGTACATACGAGGATTGCCCCCTTATGGCTGTGTATCTTGTTCAGCATTGTCACATTAACCTAACTGCAAAGATTCAGGCATATTCAAGGTGTTATCTTCGAGTAACCGGAAACCCCAATAAATAATTTGAGTTTTTTATCGAAAATTAATGTTTATAAGGCTTGTACATACGAGGATTGCCCCCTTATGGCTGTGTATCTTGTTCAGCATTGTCACATTAACCTAACTGCAAAGATTCAGGCATATTCAAGGTGTTATCTTCGAGTAACCGGAAACCCCAATAAATAATTTGATTTTTTTTATCCAAAATTAATGTTTAATCAGCTTGAACATAAACAATTTGCCCCCTTATGGCTGTGTATCTTGTTCAGCATTGTCACATTAACCTAACTGCAAAGATTCAGGCATATTCAAGGTGTGTTCTTCGAGTAACCGGAAACCCCAATAAATAATTTGAGTTTTTTGTCGAAAATTAATGTATATAAGGCTTGTACATACGAGGATTGCCCCCTTAAGGCTGTGTTTCTTGTTCAGCATTGTCACATTAAATTAACTGCAAAGATTCAGGCATATTCAAGGTGTGTTCTACGAGTAACCGGAAACCCCAATAAATAATTTGAGTTTTTTATCGAAAATTAATGTTTATAAGGCTTGTACATACGAGGATTGCACCCCTTAAGGCTGTGTTTCTTGTTCAGCATTGTCACATTAACCTAACTGCAAAGATTCAGGCATATTCAAGGTGTGTTCTTCGAGTAACCGGAAACCCCAATAAATAATTTGAGTTTTTTGTCGAAAATTAATGTATATAAGGCTTGTACATAAAATATTTGACCCTTTATGGCTGTGTATCTTGTTCAGCATTGTCACATTAACCTAACTGCAAAGATTCAGGCATATTCAAGGTGTTATCTTCGAGTAACCGGAAACCCCAATAAATAATTTGAGTTTTTTTGTCGAAAATTAATGTTTAATCAGCTTGAACATAAAAAATTTGCCCCTTTATGGCTGTGTATCTTGTTCAGCATTGTCACATTAACCTAACTGCAAAGATTCAGGCATATTCAAGGTGTTATCTTCGAGTAACCGGAAACCCCAATAAATAATTTGAGTTTTTTATCCAAAATTAATGTTTAATCAGCTTGAACATACGAGGATTGCCCCCTTATGGCTGTGTATCTTGTTCAGCATTGTCAAATTAACCTAACTGCAAAGATTCAGGCATATTCAAGGTGTTATCTTCGAGTAACCGGAAACCCCAATAAATAATTTGAGTTTTTTATCCAAAATTAATGTTTAATCAGCTTAAACATAAACAATTTGGCCCCTCTTGGCTGTGTATCTTGTTCAGCATTGTCACATTAACCTAACTGCAAAGATTCAGGCATATTCAAGGTGTTATCTTCGAGTAACCGGAAACCCCAATAAATAATTTGAGTTTTTTTATCCAAAATTAATGTTTAATCAGCTTGAACATACGAGGATTGCCCCCTTATGGCTGTGTATCTTGTTCAGCATTGTCACATTAACCTAACTGCAAAGATTCAGGCATATTCAAGGTGTTATCTTCGAGTAACCGGAAACCCCAATAAATAATTTGAGTTTTTTGTCAAAATTAATGTTTAATCAGCTTGAACATAAACAATTTGCCCCCTTATGGCTGTGTATCTTGTTCAGCATTGTCACATTAACCTAACTGCAAAGATTCAGGCATATTCAAGGTGTTATCTTCGAGTAACCGGAAACCCCAATAAATAATTTGAGTTTTTTATCGAAAATTAATGTTTAATCAGCTTGTACATACGAGGATTGCCCCCTTATGGCTGTGTATCTTGTTCAGCATTGTCACATTAACCTAACTGCAAAGATTCAGGCATATTCAAGGTGTTATCTTCGAGTAACCGGAAACCCCAATAAATAATTTGAGTTTTTTGTCGAAAATTAATGTTTAATCAGCTTGAACATAAACAATTTGCCCCTTTATGGCTGTGTATCTTGTTCAGCATTGTCAAATTAACCTAACTGCAAAGATTCAGGCATATTCAAGTTGTTGTCTTCGAGTAACCGGAAACCCCAATAAATAATTTGAGTTTTTTTTATCGAAAATTAATGTTTAATCAGCTTGAACATACGAGGATTGCCCCCTTATGGCTGTGTATCTTGTTCAGCATTGTCACATTAACCTAATTGCAAAGATTCAGGCATATTCAAGTTGTTAACTTCTAGTAACCGGGAACCCCAATAAATAATTTGAGTTTTTTATCCAAAATTAATGTTTAATCAGTTTAAACATACACAATTTGCCCCCTTATGGCTGTTTATCTTGTTCAGCATTGTCACATTAACCTAACTGCAAAGATTCAGGCATATTCAAGGTGTTATCTTCGAGTAACCGGAAACCCCAATAAATAATTTGAGTTTTTTGTCAAAAATTAATGTTTAATCAGCTTAAACATAAACAACTTGGCCCCTTATGGCTGTGTATCTTGTTCAGCATTGTCACATTAACCTAACTGCAAAGATTCAGGCATATTCAAGTTGTTATCTTCTAGTAACCGGAAACCCCAATAAATAATTTGAGTTTTTTGTCGAAAATTAATGTATATAAGGCTTGTACATACGAGGATTGCCCCCTTATGGCTGTGTATCTTGTTCAGCATTGTCACATTAACCTAACTGCAAAGATTCAGGCATATTCAAGGTGTTATCTTCGAGTAACCGGAAACCCCAATAAATAATTTGAGTTTTTTATCCAAAATTAATGTTTATAAGGCTTGTACATACGAGGATTGTCCCCCTTAAGGCTGTGTTTCTTGTTCAGCATTGTCACATTAACCTAACTGCAAAGATTCAGGCATATTCAAGGTGTTATCTTCGAGTAACCGGAAACCCCAATAAATAATTTGAGTTTTTTGTCAAAAATTAATGTTTAATCAGCTTAAACATAAACAATTTGGCCCCTCTTGGCTGTGTATCTTGTTCAGCATTGTCACATTAACCTAACTGCAAAGATTCAGGCATATTCAAGGTGTTATCTTCGAGTAACCGGAAACCCCAATAAATAATTTGAGTTTTTTATCGAAAATTAATGTTTATAAGGCTTGTACATACGAGGATTGCCCCCTTAAGGCTGTGTTTCTTGTTCAGCATTGTCACATTAACCTAACTGCAAAGATTCAGGCATATTCAAGTTGTTATCTTCGAGTAACCGGAAACCCCAATAAATAATTTGAGTTTTTTGTCGAAAATTAATGTTTAATCAGCTTGAACATAAACAATTTGCCCCCTTATGGCTGTGTATCTTGTTCAGCATTGTCAAATTAATCTAACTGCAAAGATTCAGGCATATTCAAGTTGTGGTCTTCGAGTAACCGGAAACCCCAATAAATAATTTGAGTTTTTTGTCAAAAATTAATGTTTAATCAGCTTGAACATACGAGGATTGCCCCCTTAAGGCTGTGTTTCTTGTTCAGCATTGTCACATTAAACCTAACTGCAAAGATTCAGGCATATTCAAGGTGTTATCTTCGAGTAACCGGAAACCCCAATAAATAATTTGAGTTTTTTATCGAAAATTAATGTTTATAAGGCTTGTACATACGAGGATTGCCCCCTTAAGGCTGTGTTTCTTGTTCAGCATTGTCACATTAACCTAACTGCAAAGATTCAGGCATATTCAAGGTGTTATCTTCGAGTAACCGGAAACCCCAATAAATAATTTGAGTTTTTTGTCAAAAATTAATGTTTAATCAGCTTGAACATAAACAATTTGCCCCCTTATGGCTGTGTATCTTGTTCAGCATTGTCACATTAACCTAACTGCAAAGATTCAGGCATATTCAAGGTGTGTTCTACGAGTAACCGGAAACCCCAATAAATAATTTGAGTTTTTTATCGAAAATTAATGTTTAATAAGGCTTGTACATACGAGGATTGCCCCCTTAAGGCTGTGTTTCTTGTTCAGCATTGTCACATTAACCTAACTGCAAAGATTCAGGCATATTCAAGGTGTTATCTTCGAGTAACCGGAAACCCCAATAAATAATTTGAGTTTTTTATCGAAAATTAATGTTTAATCAGCTTGAACATACAGAATTTGCCCCCTTAAGGCTGTGTTTCTTGTTCAGCATTGTCACATTAACCTAACTGCAAAGATTCAGGCATATTCAATGTGTTATCTACGAGTAACCGGAAACCCCAATAAATAATTTGAGTTTTTTATCGAAAATTAATGTTTATAAGGCTTGTACATACGAGGATTTGCCCCCTTAAGGCTGTGTTTCTTGTTCAGCATTGTCACATTAACCTAACTGCAAAGATTCAGGCATATTCAAGGTGTTATCTTCGAGTAACCGGAAACCCCAATAAATAATTTGAGTTTTTTATCGAAAATTAATGTTTAATAAGGCTTGTACATACGAGGATTGCCCCCTTAAGGCTGTGTTTCTTGTTCAGCATTGTCACATTAACCTAACTGCAAAGATTCAGGCATATTCAAGGTGTTATCTTCGAGTAACCGGAAACCCCAATAAATAATTTGAGTTTTTTATCCAAAATTAATGTTTATAAGGCTTGTACATACGAGGATTGCCCCCTTAAGGCTGTGTTTCTTGTTCAGCATTGTCACATTAACCTAACTGCAAAGATTCAGGCATATTCAAGGTGTTATCTTCGAGTAACTGGAAACCCCAATAAATAATTTGAGTTTTTTTGTCAAAAATTAATGTTTAATCAGCTTGAACATAAACAATTTGCCCCCTTATGGCTGTGTATCTTGTTCAGCATTGTCACATTAACCTAACTGCAAAGATTCAGGCATATTCAAGGTGTTATCTTCGAGTAACCGGAAACCCCAATAAATAATTTGAGTTTTTTATCGAAAATTAATGTTTAATAAGGCTTGTACATACGAGGATTGCCCCCTTAAGGCTGTGTTTCTTGTTCAGCATTGTCACATTAACTTAACTGCAAAGATTCAGGCATATTCAAGGTGTTATCTTCGAGTAACTGGAAACCCCAATAAATAATTTGAGTTTTTTATCCAAAATTAATGTTTAATCAGTTTAAACATACACAATTTGCCCCCTTATGGCTGTTTATCTTGTTCAGCATTGTCACATTAACCTAACTGCAAAGATTCAGGCATATTCAAGGTGTTATCTTCGAGTAACCGGAAACCCCAATAAATAATTTGAGTTTTTTTCGAAAAATTAATGTTTAATCAGCTTGAACATAAGACAATTTGCCCCCTTAAGGCTGTGTATCTTGTTCAGCATTGTCACATTAACCTAACTGCAAAGATTCAGGCATATTCAAGGTGTTATCTTCGAGTAACCGGAAACCCCAATAAATAATTTGAGTTTTTTATCGAAAATTAATGTTTAATCAGGCTTGTACATACGAGGATTGCCCCCTTAAGGCTGTGTTTCTTGTTCAGCATTGTCACATTAACCTAACTGCAAAGATTCAGGCATATTCAAGGTGTTATCTTCGAGTAACTGGAAACCCCAATAAATAATTTGAGTTTTTTATCCAAAATTAATGTTTAATCAGCTTGAACATACACAATTTGCCCCCTTAAGGCTGTGTATCTTGTTCAGCATTGTCACATTAACCTAACTGCAAAGATTCAGGCATATTCAAGGTGTTATCTTCGAGTAACCGGAAACCCCAATAAATAATTTGAGTTTTTTATCGAAAATTAATGTTTAATCAGCTTGTACATACGAGGATTTGCCCCCTTAAGGCTGTGTATCTTGTTCAGCATTGTCACATTAACCTAACTGCAAAGATTCAGGCATATTCAAGGTGTTATCTTCGAGTAACCGGAAACCCCAATAAATAATTTGAGTTTTTTATCGAAAATTAATGTTTAATCAGGCTTGAACATACGAGGATTTGCCCCCTTAAGGCTGTGTTTCTTGTTCAGCATTGTCACATTAACCTAACTGCAAAGATTCAGGCATATTCAAGGTGTTATCTTCGAGTAACCGGAAACCCCAATAAATAATTTGAGTTTTTTATCGAAAATTAATGTTTAATCAGCTTGAACATACACAATTTGCCCCCTTATGGCTGTGTATCTTGTTCAGCATTGTCACATTAACCTAACTGCAAAGATTCAGGCATATTCAAGGTGTTATCTTCGAGTAACCGGAAACCCCAATAAATAATTTGAGTTTTTTATCGAAAATTAATGTTTAATAAGGCTTGTACATACGAGGATTGCCCCCTTAAGGCTGTGTTTCTTGTTCAGCATTGTCACATTAACCTAACTGCAAAGATTCAGGCATATTCAAGGTGTTATCTTCGAGTAACCGGAAACCCCAATAAATAATTTGAGTTTTTTATCGAAAATTAATGTTTATAAGGCTTGTACATACGAGGATTTGCCCCCTTAAGGCTGTGTTTCTTGTTCAGCATTGTCACATTAACCTAACTGCAAAGATTCAGGCATATTCAAGGTGTTATCTTCGAGTAACTGGAAACCCCAATAAATAATTTGAGTTTTTTTGTCAAAAATTAATGTTTAATCAGCTTGAACATACACAATTTGCCCCCTTATGGCTGTGTATCTTGTTCAGCATTGTCACATTAACCTAACTGCAAAGATTCAGGCATATTCAAGGTGTTATCTTCGAGTAACCGGAAACCCCAATAAATAATTTGAGTTTTTTATCGAAAATTAATGTTTATAAGGCTTGTACATACGAGGATTGCCCCCTTAAGGCTGTGTTTCTTGTTCAGCATTGTCACATTAACCTAACTGCAAAGATTCAGGCATATTCAAGGTGTTATCTTCGAGTAACCGGAAACCCCAATAAATAATTTGAGTTTTTTATCGAAAATTAATGTTTAATCAGGCTTGAACATACACGATTTGCCCCCTTAAGGCTGTGTATCTTGTTCAGCATTGTCACATTAACCTAACTGCAAAGATTCAGGCATATTCAAGGTGTGTATCTTCGAGTAACCGGAAACCCCAATAAATAATTTGAGTTTTTTATCGAAAATTAATGTTTAATCAGGCTTGTACATACGAGAATTTGCCCCCTTAAGGCTGTGTTTCTTGTTCAGCATTGTCACATTAACCTAACTGCAAAGATTCAGGCATATTCAAGGTGTTATCTTCGAGTAACCGGAAACCCCAATAAATAATTTGAGTTTTTTATCGAAAATTAATGTTTATAAGGCTTGTACATACGAGGATTTGCCCCCTTAAGGCTGTGTTTCTTGTTCAGCATTGTCACATTAACCTAACTGCAAAGATTCAGGCATATTCAAGGTGTTATCTTCGAGTAACCGGAAACCCCAATAAATAATTTGAGTTTTTTATCGAAAATTAATGTTTAATCAGCTTGAACATACACAATTTGCCCCCTTAAGGCTGTGTATCTTGTTCAGCATTGTCACATTAACCTAACTGCAAAGATTCAGGCATATTCAAGGTGTTATCTTCGAGTAACCGGAAACCCCAATAAATAATTTGAGTTTTTTATCGAAAATTAATGTTTAATAAGGCTTGTACATACGAGGATTGCCCCCTTAAGGCTGTGTTTCTTGTTCAGCATTGTCACATTAACCTAACTGCAAAGATTCAGGCATATTCAAGGTGTTATCTTCGAGTAACCGGAAACCCCAATAAATAATTTGAGTTTTTTATCGAAAATTAATGTTTAATCAGGCTTGAACATACGACGATTTGCCCCCTTAAGGCTGTGTATCTTGTTCAGCATTGTCACATTAACCTAACTGCAAAGATTCAGGCATATTCAAGGTGTTATCTTCGAGTAACCGGAAACCCCAATAAATAATTTGAGTTTTTTATCGAAAATTAATGTTTATAAGGCTTGTACATACGAGGATTGCCCCCTTAAGGCTGTGTTTCTTGTTCAGCATTGTCACATTAACCTAACTGCAAAGATTCAGGCATATTCAAGGTGTTATCTTCGAGTAACCGGAAACCCCAATAAATAATTTGAGTTTTTTATCGAAAATTAATGTTTATAAGGCTTGTACATACGAGGATTGCCCCCTTAAGGCTGTGTTTCTTGTTCAGCATTGTCACATTAACCTAACTGCAAAGATTCAGGCATATTCAAGGTGTTATCTTCGAGTAACCGGAAACCCCAATAAATAATTTGAGTTTTTTATCGAAAATTAATGTTTATAAGGCTTGTACATACGAGGATTGCCCCCCTTAAGGCTGTGTTTCTTGTTCAGCATTGTCACATTAACCTAACTGCAAAGATTCAGGCATATTCAAGGTGTGATCTTCGAGTAACCGGAAACCCCAATAAATAATTTGAGTTTTTTGATCAAAAATTAATGTTTAATCAGCTTGAACATAAGACAATTTGCCCCCTTAAGGCTGTGTTTCTTGTTCAGCATTGTCACATTAACCTAACTGCAAAGATTCAGGCATATTCAAGGTGTTATCTTCGAGTAACCGGAAACCCCAATAAATAATTTGAGTTTTTTTCGAAAATTAATGTTTAATAAGGCTTGTACATACGAGGATTGCCCCCTTAAGGCTGTGTTTCTTGTTCAGCATTGTCACATTAACCTAACTGCAAAGATTCAGGCATATTCAAGTTGTTATCTTCGAGTAACCGGAAACCCCAATAAATAATTTGAGTTTTTTATCCAAAATTAATGTTTAATCAGCTTGAACATACACAATTTGCCCCCTTAAGGCTGTGTTTCTTGTTCAGCATTGTCACATTAACCTAACTGCAAAGATTCAGGCATATTCAAGGTGTTATCTTCGAGTAACCGGAAACCCCAATAAATAATTTGAGTTTTTTATCGAAAATTAATGTTTAATAAGGCTTGTACATACGAGGATTGCCCCCTTTAAGGCTGTGTTTCTTGTTCAGCATTGTCACATTAACCTAACTGCAAAGATTCAGGCATATTCAAGGTGTTATCTTCGAGTAACCGGAAACCCCAATAAATAATTTGAGTTTTTTATCGAAAATTAATGTTTAATAAGCTTGTACATACGAGGATTTGCCCCCTTAAGGCTGTGTTTCTTGTTCAGCATTGTCACATTAACCTAACTGCAAAGATTCAGGCATATTCAAGGTGTTATCTTCGAGTAACCGGAAACCCCAATAAATAATTTGAGTTTTTTATCGAAAATTAATGTTTAATCAGGCTTGAACATACGAGGATTTGCCCCCTTAAGGCTGTGTTTCTTGTTCAGCATTGTCACATTAACCTAACTGCAAAGATTCAGGCATATTCAAGGTGTTATCTTCGAGTAACCGGAAACCCCAATAAATAATTTGAGTTTTTTATCGAAAATTAATGTTTAATCAGCTTGAACATACACAATTTGCCCCCTTAAGGCTGTGTTTCTTGTTCAGCATTGTCACATTAACCTAACTGCAAAGATTCAGGCATATTCAAGGTGTTATCTTCGAGTAACCGGAAACCCCAATAAATAATTTGAGTTTTTTATCGAAAATTAATGTTTAATAAGGCTTGTACATACGAGGATTGCCCCCTTAAGGCTGTGTTTCTTGTTCAGCATTGTCACATTAACCTAACTGCAAAGATTCAGGCATATTCAAGGTGTTATCTTCGAGTAACCGGAAACCCCAATAAATAATTTGAGTTTTTTATCGAAAATTAATGTTTAATAAGGCTTGTACATACGAGGATTGCCCCCTTAAGGCTGTGTTTCTTGTTCAGCATTGTCACATTAACCTAACTGCAAAGATTCAGGCATATTCAAGGTGTTATCCTCGAGTAACCGGAAACCCCAATAAATAATTTGAGTTTTTTATCGAAAATTAATGTTTAATCAGGCTTGTACATACGAGGATTTGCCCCCTTTAAGGCTGTGTTTCTTGTTCAGCATTGTCACATTAACCTAACTGCAAAGATTCAGGCATATTCAAGGTGTTATCTTCGAGTAACCGGAAACCCCAATAAATAATTTGAGTTTTTTATCGAAAATTAATGTTTAATCAGGCTTGAACATACAGAATTTGCCCCCTTAAGGCTGTGTTTCTTGTTCAGCATTGTCACATTAACCTAACTGCAAAGATTCAGGCATATTCAAGGTGTTATCTTCGAGTAACCGGAAACCCCAATAAATAATTTGAGTTTTTTATCGAAAATTAATGTTTAATCAGCTTGAACATACACAATTTGCCCCCTTAAGGCTGTGTTTCTTGTTCAGCATTGTCACATTAACCTAACTGCAAAGATTCAGGCATATTCAAGGTGTGTATCTACGAGTAACCGGAAACCCCAATAAATAATTTGAGTTTTTTATCGAAAATTAATGTTTATAAGGCTTGTACATACGAGGATTGCCCCCTTAAGGCTGTGTTTCTTGTTCAGCATTGTCACATTAACCTAACTGCAAAGATTCAGGCATATTCAAGGTGTTATCTTCGAGTAACCGGAAACCCCAATAAATAATTTGAGTTTTTTATCGAAAATTAATGTTTAATAAGGCTTGTACATACGAGGATTTGCCCCCTTTAAGGCTGTGTTTCTTGTTCAGCATTGTCACATTAACCTAACTGCAAAGATTCAGGCATATTCAAGGTGTTATCTTCGAGTAACCGGAAACCCCAATAAATAATTTGAGTTTTTTATCGAAAATTAATGTTTAATCAGGCTTGAACATACACAATTTGCCCCCTTAAGGCTGTGTTTCTTGTTCAGCATTGTCACATTAACCTAACTGCAAAGATTCAGGCATATTCAAGGTGTTATCTTCGAGTAACCGGAAACCCCAATAAATAATTTGAGTTTTTTATCGAAAATTAATGTTTAATAAGGCTTGTACATACGAGGATTGCCCCCTTAAGGCTGTGTTTCTTGTTCAGCATTGTCACATTAACCTAACTGCAAAGATTCAGGCATATTCAAGGTGTTATCTTCGAGTAACCGGAAACCCCAATAAATAATTTGAGTTTTTTATCGAAAATTAATGTTTAATCAGGCTTGAACATACGACAATTTGCCCCCTTAAGGCTGTGTATCTTGTTCAGCATTGTCACATTAACCTAACTGCAAAGATTCAGGCATATTCAAGGTGTGTTCTACGAGTAACCGGAAACCCCAATAAATAATTTGAGTTTTTTATCGAAAATTAATGTTTATAAGGCTTGTACATACGAGGATTGCCCCCTTAAGGCTGTGTTTCTTGTTCAGCATTGTCACATTAACCTAACTGCAAAGATTCAGGCATATTCAAGGTGTTATCCTCGAGTAACCGGAAACCCCAATAAATAATTTGAGTTTTTTATCGAAAATTAATGTTTAATCAGTTTAAACATACACAATTTGCCCCCTTAAGGCTGTGTTTCTTGTTCAGCATTGTCACATTAACCTAACTGCAAAGATTCAGGCATATTCAAGGTGTTATCTTCGAGTAACCGGAAACCCCAATAAATAATTTGAGTTTTTTATCGAAAATTAATGTTTAATAAGGCTTGTACATACGAGGATTTGCCCCCTTAAGGCTGTGTATCTTGTTCAGCATTGTCACATTAACCTAACTGCAAAGATTCAGGCATATTCAAGGTGTTATCTTCGAGTAACCGGAAACCCCAATAAATAATTTGAGTTTTTTATCGAAAATTAATGTTTAATCAGCTTGAACATACACAATTTGCCCCCTTAAGGCTGTGTTTCTTGTTCAGCATTGTCACATTAACCTAACTGCAAAGATTCAGGCATATTCAAGGTGTGTTCTACGAGTAACCGGAAACCCCAATAAATAATTTGAGTTTTTTATCGAAAATTAATGTTTATAAGGCTTGTACATACGAGGATTGCCCCCTTAAGGCTGTGTTTCTTGTTCAGCATTGTCACATTAACCTAACTGCAAAGATTCAGGCATATTCAAGGTGTTATCTTCGAGTAACCGGAAACCCCAATAAATAATTTGAGTTTTTTATCGAAAATTAATGTTTAATAAGGCTTGTACATACGAGGATTGCCCCCTTAAGGCTGTGTTTCTTGTTCAGCATTGTCACATTAACCTAACTGCAAAGATTCAGGCATATTCAAGGTGTTATCTTCGAGTAACCGGAAACCCCAATAAATAATTTGAGTTTTTTATCGAAAATTAATGTTTATAAGGCTTGTACATACGAGGATTGCCCCCTTTAAGGCTGTGTATCTTGTTCAGCATTGTCACATTAACCTAACTGCAAAGATTCAGGCATATTCAAGGTGTTATCTTCGAGTAACCGGAAACCCCAATAAATAATTTGAGTTTTTTATCGAAAATTAATGTTTAATCAGGCTTGAACATACGAGGATTTGCCCCCTTTAAGGCTGTGTTTCTTGTTCAGCATTGTCACATTAACCTAACTGCAAAGATTCAGGCATATTCAAGGTGTTATCTTCGAGTAACCGGAAACCCCAATAAATAATTTGAGTTTTTTATCGAAAATTAATGTTTAATCAGCTTGAACATACACAATTTGCCCCCTTAAGGCTGTGTTTCTTGTTCAGCATTGTCACATTAACCTAACTGCAAAGATTCAGGCATATTCAAGGTGTTATCTTCGAGTAACCGGAAACCCCAATAAATAATTTGAGTTTTTTATCGAAAATTAATGTTTATAAGGCTTGTACATACGAGGATTTGCCCCCTTAAGGCTGTGTATCTTGTTCAGCATTGTCACATTAACCTAACTGCAAAGATTCAGGCATATTCAAGGTGTTATCTTCGAGTAACCGGAAACCCCAATAAATAATTTGAGTTTTTTATCGAAAATTAATGTTTAATCAGGCTTGTACATACGAGGATTTGCCCCCTTAAGGCTGTGTATCTTGTTCAGCATTGTCACATTAACCTAACTGCAAAGATTCAGGCATATTCAAGGTGTTATCTTCGAGTAACCGGAAACCCCAATAAATAATTTGAGTTTTTTATCGAAAATTAATGTTTAATCAGGCTTGTACATACGACGATTTGCCCCCTTAAGGCTGTGTTTCTTGTTCAGCATTGTCACATTAACCTAACTGCAAAGATTCAGGCATATTCAAGGTGTTATCTTCGAGTAACCGGAAACCCCAATAAATAATTTGAGTTTTTTATCGAAAATTAATGTTTAATAAGGCTTGTACATACGAGGATTTGCCCCCTTAAGGCTGTGTATCTTGTTCAGCATTGTCACATTAACCTAACTGCAAAGATTCAGGCATATTCAAGGTGTTATCTTCGAGTAACCGGAAACCCCAATAAATAATTTGAGTTTTTTATCGAAAATTAATGTTTAATAAGGCTTGTACATACGAGGATTGCCCCCTTAAGGCTGTGTATCTTGTTCAGCATTGTCACATTAACCTAACTGCAAAGATTCAGGCATATTCAAGGTGTTATCCTCGAGTAACCGGAAACCCCAATAAATAATTTGAGTTTTTTATCGAAAATTAATGTTTAATCAGTTTAAACATACACAATTTGCCCCCTTAAGGCTGTGTTTCTTGTTCAGCATTGTCACATTAACCTAACTGCAAAGATTCAGGCATATTCAAGGTGTTATCTTCGAGTAACCGGAAACCCCAATAAATAATTTGAGTTTTTTATCGAAAATTAATGTTTATAAGGCTTGTACATACGAGGATTGCCCCCTTTAAGGCTGTGTATCTTGTTCAGCATTGTCACATTAACCTAACTGCAAAGATTCAGGCATATTCAAGGTGTTATCTTCGAGTAACCGGAAACCCCAATAAATAATTTGAGTTTTTTATCGAAAATTAATGTTTAATCAGGCTTGAACATACGACGATTTGCCCCCTTAAGGCTGTGTATCTTGTTCAGCATTGTCACATTAACCTAACTGCAAAGATTCAGGCATATTCAAGGTGTTATCTTCGAGTAACCGGAAACCCCAATAAATAATTTGAGTTTTTTATCGAAAATTAATGTTTAATAAGGCTTGTACATACGAGGATTTGCCCCCTTTAAGGCTGTGTTTCTTGTTCAGCATTGTCACATTAACCTAACTGCAAAGATTCAGGCATATTCAAGGTGTTATCTTCGAGTAACCGGAAACCCCAATAAATAATTTGAGTTTTTTATCGAAAATTAATGTTTAATAAGGCTTGTACATACGAGGATTTGCCCCCTTTAAGGCTGTGTTTCTTGTTCAGCATTGTCACATTAACCTAACTGCAAAGATTCAGGCATATTCAAGGTGTTATCTTCGAGTAACCGGAAACCCCAATAAATAATTTGAGTTTTTTATCGAAAATTAATGTTTAATCAGGCTTGAACATACACAATTTGCCCCCTTAAGGCTGTGTTTCTTGTTCAGCATTGTCACATTAACCTAACTGCAAAGATTCAGGCATATTCAAGGTGTTATCTTCGAGTAACCGGAAACCCCAATAAATAATTTGAGTTTTTTATCGAAAATTAATGTTTAATAAGGCTTGTACATACGAGGATTGCCCCCTTAAGGCTGTGTTTCTTGTTCAGCATTGTCACATTAACCTAACTGCAAAGATTCAGGCATATTCAAGGTGTTATCTTCGAGTAACCGGAAACCCCAATAAATAATTTGAGTTTTTTATCGAAAATTAATGTTTAATCAGGCTTGAACATACACAATTTGCCCCCTTAAGGCTGTGTATCTTGTTCAGCATTGTCACATTAACCTAACTGCAAAGATTCAGGCATATTCAAGGTGTTATCTTCGAGTAACCGGAAACCCCAATAAATAATTTGAGTTTTTTATCGAAAATTAATGTTTAATAAGGCTTGTACATACGAGGATTTGCCCCCTTAAGGCTGTGTTTCTTGTTCAGCATTGTCACATTAACCTAACTGCAAAGATTCAGGCATATTCAAGGTGTTATCTTCGAGTAACCGGAAACCCCAATAAATAATTTGAGTTTTTTATCGAAAATTAATGTTTAATCAGGCTTGAACATACACAATTTGCCCCCTTAAGGCTGTGTTTCTTGTTCAGCATTGTCACATTAACCTAACTGCAAAGATTCAGGCATATTCAAGGTGTTATCTTCGAGTAACCGGAAACCCCAATAAATAATTTGAGTTTTTTATCGAAAATTAATGTTTAATCAGGCTTGTACATACACAATTTGCCCCCTTAAGGCTGTGTTTCTTGTTCAGCATTGTCACATTAACCTAACTGCAAAGATTCAGGCATATTCAAGGTGTTATCTTCGAGTAACCGGAAACCCCAATAAATAATTTGAGTTTTTTATCGAAAATTAATGTTTAATAAGGCTTGTACATACGAGGATTTGCCCCCTTAAGGCTGTGTTTCTTTTTCAGCATTGTCACATTAACCTAACTGCAAAGATTCAGTCATATTCAAGGTGTTGTCTTCGAGTAACCGGAAACCCCAATAAATAATTTGAGTTTTTTATCGAAAATTAATGTTTAATCAGGCTTGAACATAAACAATTTGCCCCCTTAAGGCTGTGTATCTTGTTCAGCATTGTCACATTAACCTAACTGCAAAGATTTAGGCATATTCAAGGTGTTGTCTTCGAGTAACCGGAAACCCCAATAAATAATTTGAGTTTTTTATCGAAAATTAATGTTTAATAAGGCTTGAACATACGAGGATTTGCCCCCTTAAGGCTGTGTTTCTTGTTCAGCATTGTCACATTAACCTAACTGCAAAGATTCAGGCATATTCAAGGTGTTATCCTCGAGTAACCGGAAACCCCAATAAATAATTTGAGTTTTTTATCGAAAATTAATGTTTAATCAGCTTGTAAACATACACAATTTGCCCCCTTAAGGCTGTGTATCTTGTTCAGCATTGTCACATTAACCTAACTGCAAAGATTCAGGCATATTCAAGGTGTTATCTTCGAGTAACCGGAAACCCCAATAAATAATTTGAGTTTTTTATCGAAAATTAATGTTTATAAGGCTTGTACATACGAGGATTGCCCCCTTTAAGGCTGTGTATCTTTTTCAGCATTGTCACATTAACCTAACTGAAAAGATTTAGGCATATTCAAGGTGTTGTCTTCGAGTAACCGGAAACCCCAATAAATAATTTGAGTTTTTTATCGAAAATTAATGTTTATAAGGCTTGTACATACGAGGATTGCCCCCTTAAGGCTGTGTTTCTTGTTCAGCATTGTCACATTAACCTAACTGCAAAGATTCAGGCATATTCAAGGTGTTATCTTCGAGTAACCGGAAACCCCAATAAATAATTTGAGTTTTTTATCGAAAATTAATGTTTATAAGGCTTGTACATACGAGGATTGCCCCCTTAAGGCTGTGTTTCTTGTTCAGCATTGTCACATTAACCTAACTGCAAAGTTTCAGGCATATTCAAGTTGTGGTCTTCGAGTAACCGGAAACCCCAATAAATAATTTGAGTTTTTTGTCAAAAATTAATGTTTAATCAGCTTGAACATAAACAATTTGCCCCCTTAAGGCTGTGTTTCTTTTTCAGCATTGTCACATTAACCTAACTGCAAAGATTCAGACATATTCAAGTTGTGTTCTTCGAGTAACCAGAAACCCCAATAAATAATTTGAGTTTTTTGTCAAAAATTAATGTTTAATCAGCGTGAACATAAACAATTTGCCCCCTTAAGGCTGTGTTTCTTGTTCAGCATTGTCACATTAACCTAACTGCAAAGATTCAGGCATATTCAAGTTGTTATCTTCGAGTAACCGGAAACCCCAATAAATAATTTGAGTTTTTTATCGAAAATTAATGTTTATAAGGCTTGAACATACGAGGATTGCCCCCTTATGGCTGTGTATCTTGTTCAGCATTGTCACATTAACCTAACTGCAAAGATTCAGGCATATTCAAGTTGTGGTCTTCGAGTAACCGGAAACCCTGTGTTGTTAAATGCACTCTTCAGAATGATAATAGAGCCCTTGTTTGTCACTATAGTTGAGTTAGGTTAGGTTACTGTTGTGTCTTAATTTTTCCATCCTTAATGTCGCTATGCTTAATGTCGCTATCCTTAATGTCGCTGCCTTAATGTCCCTGCAGAATGTTAAATGCACTCTTCAGAATGATAATAGAGCCCTTGTTTGTCACTATAGTTGAGCTAGGTTAGGTTACTGTTGTGTCTTAATGTCGTTATCCTTAATGTCGCTATCCTTAATGTCGCTATCCTTAATGTCGCTATGCTTAATGTCGCTATCCTTAATGTCGTTGCCTTAATGTCCCTGCAGAATGTTAAATGTGTTGAAATAGGTGATTAGGTGTGTGATGAAAAGTGGCTCCCTCTCCCTTCCCTGTCACGTTTATGCTGAGTCATGTGCAAGTCACTCCACTGACAGTCACGTAGTGTGAACATAGCCGACTCAACTGCCTATATAAGCAAGTGTTGCTGAACTGCACAATCATCGCATGTCTCGTATGTCTACTGACTGGTTGTCTCTCTGACGTGTGTTAACCAGTTTCTTTCTTTGATAGACTCTGTGTCTTGTCGCTTTCCTTACCTTTTAGTGGATCTCGATCCTCAAGGTCTGGTGGTATATACTCGTAGCTGGATTTCAAGTCTCTCTACAAGGTGGCCTTACTCTTTCTCTCTCTTGTAATTGGGTCTCGACCCTTACCCTCCTGAACTGGTGGATCTTACCTTAACTGATTGGACCTTGCCACTAATTTTATCTTTGTACTTTTACTTCATAACGAATAAAGCTTTTAACGTAACAAAATGCTCTCTGCAGAATGATAAAAGAGCCTTTGTTTGTCACTAAAGTTGAGCTAGGTTAGGTTACTGTTGTGTCTTAATGTCGCTATCCTTAATGTCGCTATGCTTAATGTCGCTATCCTTAATGTCGCTATGCTTAATGTCGCTATCCTTAATGTCGCTGCCTTAATGTCGCTGCAGAATGTTAAATGCTCTCTGCAGAATGATAAAAAAGCCTTTGTTTGTCACTAAAGTTGAGCTAGGTTAGGTTACTGTTGTGTCTTAATGTCGCTATCCTTAATGTCGCTATCCTTAATGTCGCTATGCTTAATGTCGCTATCCTTAATGTCGCTATCTTAATGTCGCTGCAGAATGTAAAATGCTCTCTGCAGAATGATAAAAGAGCCTTTGTTTGTCACTAAAGTTGAGCTAGGTTAGGTTACTGTTGTGTCTTAATTTTTCTATCCTTAATGTCGCTATGCTTAATGTCGCTATCCTTAATGTCGCTATGCTTAATGTCGCTATCTTTAATGTCGCTGCCTTAATGTCTCTGCCTTAATGTCGCTATGCTTAATGTCGCTATCCTTAATGTCGCTGCCTTAATGTCGCTGCAGAATGTTAAATGCTCACTGCAGAATGATAAAAGAGCCTTTGTTTGTCACTAAAGTTGAGCTAGGTTAGGTTACTGTTGTGTCTTAATGTCGCTATGCTTAATGTCGCTATCCTTAATGTCGCTATCCTTAATGTCGCTATGCTTAATGTCGCTATGCTTAATGTCGCTATCCTTAATGTCGCTATCCTTAATGTCGCTGCCTTAATGTCGCTGTCCTTAATGTCGCTATGCTTAATGTCGCTATCCTTAATGTCGCTATCTTAATGTCGCTGCAGAATGTAAAATGCTCTCTGCAGAATGATAAAAGAGCCTTTGTTTGTTACTAAAGTTGAGCTAGGTTAGGTTACTGTTGTGTCTTAATGTCGCTATCCTTAATGTCGCTATGCTTAATGTCGCTATCCTTAATGTCGCTATCCTTAATGTCGCTATGCTTAATGTCGCTGTCCTTAATGTCGCTATCCTTAATGTCGCTATGCTTAATGTCGCTATCCTTAATGTCGCTATGCTTAATGTCGCTATCCTTAATGTCGCTATCCTTAATGTCGCTATCCTTAATGTCGCTGCCTTAATGTCGCTGCAGAATGTTAAATGCTCTCTGCAGAATGATAAAAGAGCCTTTGTTTGTCACTAAAGTTGAGTTAGGTTTGTTTACTGTTTTGTCTTAATTTTTCAATCCTTAATGTCGCTATGCTTAATGTCGCTATCCTTAATGTCGCTATGCTTAATGTCGCTATCCTTAATGTCGCTATGCTTAATGTCGCTATCCTTAATGTCGCTGCTCTAATGTAGCTGCAGAATGTTAAATGCTCTCTGCAGAATGATAAAAGAGCCTTTGTTTGTCACTAAAGTTGAGCTAGGTTAGGTTACTGTTGTGTCTTAATGTCGCTATCCTTAATGTCGCTATGCTTAATGTCGCTATCCTTAATGTCGCTATGCTTAATGTCGCTATCCTTAATGTCGCTATCCTTAATGTCGCTATCCTTAATGTCGCTGTCCTTAATGTCGCTATGCTTAATGTCGCTATCCTTAATGTCGCTATCCTTAATGTCGCTATCCTTAATGTCGCTATCTTAATGTCGCTGCAGAATGTAAAATGCTCTCTGCAGAATGATAAAAGAGCCTTTGTTTGTCACTAAAGTTGAGCTAGGTTAGGTTACTGTTGTGTCTTAATGTCGCTATCCTTAATGTCGCTATCCTTAATGTCGCTATCCTTAATGTCGCTATCCTTAATGTCGCTATCCTTAATGTCGCTATGCTTAATGTCGCTATCCTTAATGTCGCTATCCTTAATGTCGCTATCCTTAATGTCGCTGCCTTAATGTCGCTATGCTTAATGTCGCTATCCTTAATGTCGCTATGCTTAATGTCGCTATCCTTAATGTCGCTGTCCTTAATGTCGCTGCAGAATGTTAAATGCTCTCTGCAGAATGATAAAAGAGCCTTTGTTTGTCACTAAAGTTGAGCTAGGTTAGGTTACTGTTGTGTCTTAATGTCGCTATCCTTAATGTCGCTATCCTTAATGTCGCTATGCTTAATGTCGCTATCCTTAATGTCGCTATGCTTAATGTCGCTATCCTTAATGTCGCTGTCCTTAATGTCGCTATGCTTAATGTCGCTATCCTTAATGTCGCTATCCTTAATGTCGCTATCCTTAATGTCGCTGCCTTAATGTCGCTATGCTTAATGTCGCTATCCTTAATGTCGCTATCCTTAATATCGCTGCCTTAATGTCGCTGCCTTAATGTCGCTGCCTTAATGTCGCTGCCTTAATATCGCTGCAGAATGTTAAATGCACTCTGCAGAATGATAATAGAGCCCTTGTTTGTCACTATAGTTGAGTTAGGTTAGGTTACTGTTGTGTCTTAATGTCGCTATCCTTAATGTCGCTATCCTTAATGTCGCTATCCTTAATGTCGCTATCCTTAATGTCGCTATGCTTAATGTCGCTATCCTTAATGTCGCTGCCTTAATGTCGCTGCCTTAATGTCGCTGCCTTAATGTCGCTGCAGAATGTTAAATGCACTCTGCAGAATGATAAAAAAGCTTTTGTTTGTCACTAAAGTTGAGTTAGGTTAGGTTACTGTTGTGTCTTAATGTCGCTATCCTTAATGTCGCTATCCTTAATGTCGCTGCCTTAATGTCGCTATCCTTAATGTCGCTATCCTTAATGTCGCTATGCTTAATGTCGCTATGCTTAATGTCGCTATCCTTAATGTCGCTATCCTTAATGTCGCTGCCTTAATGTCGCTATGCCTTAATGTCGCTATCCTTAATGTCGCTATCCTTAATGTCGCTATCCTTAATGTCGCTGCCTTAATGTCGCTGCAGAATGTTAAATGCACTCTGCAGAATGATAAAAAAGCTTTTGTTTGTCACTAAAGTTGAGTTAGGTTAGGTTACTGTTGTGTCTTAATGTCGCTATCCTTAATGTCGCTATCCTTAATGTCGCTATCCTTAATGTCGCTATCCTTAATGTCGCTATGCCTTAATGTCGCTGCAAATGCTTAATGCACTCGTCAGAATGATAATAGAGCCCTTAATTGTCACTATAGTCGTTAGGTTAGGTTACTGCTGTGCCTTAATGTCGCTATCCTTAATGTCGCTATGCTTAATGTCGCTATCCTTAATGTCGCTATGCTTAATGTCGCTATCCTTAATGTCGCTATCCTTAATGTCGCTATGCTTAATGTCGCTATCCTTAATGTCGCTATGTTTAATGTCGCTGCTTTAATGTCGCGGCAGAATGTTAAATGCACTCTTCAGAATGATAATAGAACCCTTGTTTGTCACTATAGTTGAGTTAGGTTAGGTTTACTGTTGTGTCTTAATGTCGCTATGCTTAATGTCGCTATCCTTAATGTCGCTATTCCTTAATGTCGCTATCCTTAATGTCGCTATCCTTAATGTCGCTGCCTTAATGTCGCTGCAGAATGTTAAATGCACTCTGCAGAATGATAAAAAAGCTTTTGTTTGTCACTAAAGTTGAGTTAGGTTAGGTTACTTTGTTGTCTTAATGTCGCTATCCTTAATGTCGCTATGCTTAATGTCGCTATCCTTAATGTCGCTATGCTTAATGTCGCTATCCTTAATGTCGCTATGCTTAATGTCGCTGTCCTTAATGTCGCTGCCTTAATGTCGCTATCCTTAATGTCGCTATCCTTAATGTCGCTGCCTTAATGTCGCTGCAGAATGTTAAATGCACTCTGCAGAATGATAAAAAAGCTTTTGTTTGTCACTATAGTTGAGTTAGGTTAGGTTACTGTTGTGTCTTAATGTCGCTATCCTTAATGTCGCTATCCTTAATGTCGCTATCCTTAATGTCGCTATCCTTAATGTCGCTATCCTTAATGTCGCTATCCTTAATGTCGCTATCCTTAATGTCGCTATCCTTAATGTCGCTGCCTTACTGTCGCTATGCTTAATGTCGCTATCCTTAATGTCGCTATGCTTAATGTCGCTATCCTTTAATGTCGCTGCCTTAATGTTGCTGCAGAATGTTAAATGCACTCTGCAGAATGATAAAAAAGCTTTTGTTTGTCACTATAGTTGAGTTAGGTTAGGTTACTGTTGTGTCTTAATGTCGCTATCCTTAATGTCGCTATCCTTAATGTCGCTATCCTTAATGTCGCTATCCTTAATGTCGCTATGCTTAATGTCGCTATCCTTAATGTCGCTATCCTTAATGTCGCTATGCTTAATGTCGCTATCCTTAATGTCGCTATCGTTAATGTCGCTATCCTTAATGTCGCTATCCTTAATGTCGCTATCCTTAATGTCGCTATCCTTAATGTCACTATGCTTAATGTCGCTATGCTTAATGTCGCTGCCTTAATGTCGCTGCCTTAATGTCGCTGCCTTAATGTGGCTGCAGAATGTTAAATGCACTCTTCAGAATGATAAAAGAGCCCTTGTTTATCACTATAGTTGAGTTAGGTTAGATTAAAGTTCTGTCTTAATGTCGCTATCCTTAATGTCGCTATCCTTAATGTCGCTATCCTTAATGTCGCTATGCTTAATGTCGCTATCCTTAATGGCCGTCGCTATTATTAATGTGCCTTAATGTCGCTGCCTTAATGTCCCTGCAGAATGTTAAATGCACTCTTCAGAATGATAAAAGAGCCCTTGTTTGTCACTATAGTTGAGTTAGGTTAGGTTACTGTTGTGTCTTAATGTCGCTATCCTTAATGTCGCTATCCTTAATGTCGCTATCCTTAATGTCGCTATGCTTAATGTCGCTATCCTTAATGTCGCTGCCTTAATGTCGCTGCAGAATGTTAAATGCACTCTGCAGAATGATAAAAAAGCTTTTGTTTGTCACTAAAGTTGAGTTAGGTTAGGTTACTGTTGTGTCTTAATGTCGCTATCCTTAATGTCGCTATCCTTAATGTCGCTATGCTTAATGTCGCTATCCTTTAATGTCGCTGCCTTAATGTCCCTGCAGAATGTTTAAATGCACTCTTCAGAATGATAATAGAGCCCTTGTTTGTCACTATAGTTGATTAGGTTAGGTTACTGTTGTGTCCTTAATGTCGCTATCCTTAATGTCGCTATGCTTAATGTCGCTATGCCTTAATGTCGCTGCCTTAATGTCGCTGCCTTAATGTGGCTGCAGAATGTTAAATGCACTCTTCAGAATGATAAAAAAGCCTTTGTTTGTCACTAAAGTTGAGTTAGGTTAGGTTACTGTTGTGTCTTAATTTTTCTATCCTTAATGTCGCTATGCTTAATGTCGCTATCCTTAATGTCGCTATGCTTAATGTCGCTATCTTTAATGTCGCTGCCTTAATGTCTCTGCCTTAATGTCGCTATGCTTAATGTCGCTATCTTTAATGTCGCTGCCTTAATGTCGCTGCAGAATGTTAAATGCACTCTGCAGAATGATAAAAAAGCCCTTGTTTGTCACTATAGTTGAGTTAGGTTAGGTTACTGTTGTGTCTTAATGTCGCTATCCTTAATGTCGCTATCCTTAATGTCGCTATCCTTAATGTCGCTATGCTTAATGTCGCTATGCTTAATGTCGCTATCCTTAATGTCGCTGCCTTAATGTCGCTATGCTTAATGTCGCTATCCTTTAATGTCGCTGCCTTAATGTCCCTGCAGAATGTTAAATGCACTCTTCAGAATGATAATAGAGCCCTTGTTTGTCACTATAGTTGAGTTAGGTTAGGTTACTGTTGTGTCTTAATGTCGCTATCCTTAATGTCGCTATCCTTAATGTCGCTATCCTTAATGTCACTATGCTTAATGTCGCTATGCTTAATGTCGCAGCCTTAATGTCGCTGCCTTAATGTCGCTATGCTTAATGTCGCTATCCTTAATATCGTTATGCTTAATGTCGCTATCCTTAATATCGTTATGCTTAATGTCGCTATCCTTAATATCGTTATGCTTAATGTCGCTATCCTTAATGTCGCTATCCTTAATGTCGATATCCTTAAAGTCGCTGCCTTAATGTCCCTGCAGAATGTTAAATGCACTCTTCAGAATGATAATAGAGCCCTTTGTTTGTCACTATAGTTGAGTTAGGTTTGGTTACTGTTTTGTCTTAATGTCGCTATCCTTAATGTCGCTATCCTTAATGTCGCTATGCTTAATGTCGCTACTTAATGTCGCTATCTTAGGCTCCTTAAGCGCTATCCTTAATGTCTCTGCCTTAATTCGCTATGCTTAATGTCGCTATCCTTAATGTCGCTGCCTTAATGTCGCTGCAGAATGTTAAATGCACTCTTCAGAATGATAATAGAGCCCTTGTTTGTCACTATAGTTGAGTTAGGTTAGGTTACTGTTGTGTCTTAATGTCGCTTTCCTTAATGTCGCTATCCTTAATGTCGCTATGCTTAATGTCGCTATGCTTAATGTCGCTATCCTTAATGTCGCTGCCTTAATGACTCTACCTTAATGTCGCTATGCTTAATGTCGCTATCTTTAATGTCGCTGCCTTAATGTCCCTGCAGAATGTTAAATGCACTCTTCAGAATGATAATAGAGCCCTTGTTTGTCACTATAGTTGAGTTAGGTTAGGTTACTGTTGTGTCTTAATGTCGCTATGCTTAATGTCGCTATCCTTAATGTCGCTATCCTTAATGTCGCTATGCTTAATGTCGCTATCCTTAATGTCGCAGCCTTAATGTCGCTGCCTTAATGTCGCTATCCTTAATGTCGCTATGCTTAATGTCGCTATCCTTAATGTCGCTATGCTTAATGTCGCTATCCTTAATGTCGCTATGCTTAATGTCGCTATCCTTAATGTCGCTATGCTTAATGTCGCTATCCTTAATGTCGCTATCTTTAATGTCGCTGCCTTAATGTCCCTGCAGAATGTTAAATGCACTCTTCAGAATGATAATAGAGCCCTTGTTTGTCACTTTAGTTGAGTTAGGTTTGGTTACTGTTTTGTCTTAATGTCGCTATCCTTAATGTCGCTATCCTTAATGTCGCTATGCTTAATGTCGCTATCTTTAATGTCGCTATCCTTAATGTCGCTATCCTTAATGTCGCTATCCTTAATGTCGCTATCCTTAATGTCGCTATGCTTAATGTCGCTATCCTTAATGTCGCTGCCTTAATGTCGCTGCAGAATGTTAAATGCACTCTTCAGAATGATAATAGAGCCCTTGTTTGTCACTATAGTTGAGTTAGGTTAGGTTACTGTTGTGTCTTAATTTTTCTATCCTTAATGTCGCTATGCTTAATGTCGCTATCCTTAATGTCGCTATGCTTAATGTCGCTATCTTTAATGTCGCTGCCTTAATGTCTCTGCCTTAATGTCGCTATGCTTAATGTCGCTATCTTTAATGTCGCTATGCTTAATGTCGCTATCCTTAATGTCGCTATGCTTAATGTCGCTATCCTTAATGTCGCTATGCTTAATGTCGCTATCCTTAATGTCGCTATCCTTAATGTCGCTATCCTTAATGTCGCTATTCTTAAAGTTGCTGCCTTAATGTCGCTGCCTTAATGTCGCTATGCTTAATGTCGCTATCCTTAATGTCGCTGCCTTAATGTCGCTGCAGAATGTTAAATGCACTCTTCAAAATTATAATAGAGCCCTTGTTTGTCACTATAGTTGAGTTAGGTTAGGTTACTGTTGTGTCTTAATGTCGCTATCCTTAATGTCGCTATCCTTAATGTCGCTATCCTTAATGTCGCTATCCTTAATGTCGCTATCCTTAATGGTGCTATCCTTAATGTCGCTGCCTTAATGTCGCTGCCTTAATGTCGCTATCCTTAATGTCGCTGCCTTAATGTCCCTGCAGAATGTTAAATGCACTCTTCAGAATGATAATAGAGCCCTTGTTTGTCACTATAGTTGAGTTAGGTTAGGTTACTGTTGTGTCTTAATGTCGTTATCCTTAATGTCGCTATGCTTAATGTCGCTATCCTTAATGTCGCTGCCTTAATGTCTCTGCAGAATGTTAAATGCACTCTGCAAAATAATAAAAAAGTTTTTGTTTGTCACTAAAGTTGAGTTAGGTTTGTTTACTGTTGTGTCTTAATGTCGTTATCCTTAATGTCGCTATGCTTAATGTCGCTATCCTTAATGTCGCTATGCTTAATGTCGCTATCCTTAATGTCGCTGCCTTAATGTCTCTGCAGAATGTTAAATGCACTCTGCAAAATAATAAAAAAGCTTTTGTTTGTCACTAAAGTTGAGTTAGGTTTGGTTACTGTTTTGTCTTAATGTCGCTATCCTTAATGTCGCTATCCTTAATGTCGCTATGCTTAATGTCGCTATCTTTAATGTCTCTATCCTTAATGTCGCTATCCTTAATGTCGCTATCCTTAATGTCGCTATCCTTAATGTCGCTATGCTTAATGTCGCTATCCTTAATGTCGCTGCCTTAATGTCCCTGCAGAATGTTAAATGCACTCTTCAGAATGATAATAGAGCCCTTGTTTGTCACTATAGTTGAGTTAGGTTAGGTTACTGTTGTGTCTTAATTTTTCTATCCTTAATGTCGCTATGCTTAATGTCGCTATCCGTAATGTCGCTATGCTTAATGTCGCTATCTTTAATGTCGCTGCCTTAATGTCTCTGCCTTAATGTCGCTATGCTTAATGTCGCTATCTTTAATGTCGCTGCCTTAATGTCCCTGCAGAATGTTAAATGCACTCTTCAGAATGATAATAGAGCCCTTGTTTGTCACTATAGTTGAGTTAGGTTAGGTTACTGTTGTGTCTTAATGTCGCTATGCTCAATGTCGCTATCTTTAATGTCGCTATCCTTAATGTCGCTATGCTTAATGTCGCTATCCTTAATGTCGCTATCCTTAATGTCGTAGCCTTAATGCCGCTATCCTTAATGTCGCTATGCTTAATGTCGCTATCCTTAATGTCGCTATCCTTAATACCGCTGCAGAATGTTAAATGAACTCTGCAGAATGATAAAAGAGCTTTTTTTTGTCACTAAAGTTGATTTAGGTTAGGTTACTGTTGTGTCTTAAAGTCGCTATCCTTAATGTCGCTATCCTTAATGTCGCTATTCTTAAAGTCGCTATGCCTTAATGTCGCTGCCTTAATGTCGCTGCAGAATGTTAAATGCACTCTTCAAAATTATAATAGAGCCCTAGTTTGTCACTATAGTTGAGTTAGGTTAGGTTACTGTTGTGTCTTAATTTTTCTATCCTTAATGTCGCTATGCTTAATGTCGCTATCCTTAATGTCGCTATGCTTAATGTCGCTATCTTTAATGTCGCTGCCTTAATGTCTCTGCCTTAATGTCGCTGCCTTAATGTCTCTGCCTTAATGTCGCTATGCTTAATGTCGCTATCTTTAATGTCGCTGCCTTAATGTCCCTGCAGAATATTAAATGCACTCTTCAGAATGATAATAGAGCCCTTGTTTGTCACTATAGTTGAGTTAGGTTAGGTTACTGTTGTGTCTTAATGTCGCTATGCTTAATGTCGCTATCTTTAATGTCGCTATCCTTAATGTCGCTATGCTTAATGTCGCTATCCTTAATGTCGCTATCCTTAATGTCGCAGCCTTAATGTCGCTATCCTTAATGTCGTTATGCTTAATGTCGCTATCCTTAATGTCGCTGCCTTAATGTCCCTGCAGAATGTTAAATGCACTCTTCAGAATGATAATAGAGCCCTTGTTTGTCACTATAGTTGAGTTAGGTTAGGTTACTGTTGTGTCTTAATTTTTCTATCCTTAATGTCACTAAGCTTAATGTCGCTATCCTTAATGTCCCTATGCTTAATGTCGCTATCTTTAATGTCGCTGCCTTAATGTCTCTGCCTTAATGTCGCTATGCTTAATGTCGCTATCTTTAATGTCGCT